>CAEFZX010004560.1:0-15917 GCA_903066825.1 Alfaro cultratus | reverse complement strand
ATGTACAAAAGTCGTCTTTAAACCTTTCATTGTTTTCTATATGGAACATTAACAATTATGTACAAGTGCGTTATTAGTGTAATATGATTACAAATATTACGTTTAAGTCACGTTGCGTCATATCGCTCAATGGAGAACGAAGTAAAGCATATCTCCAGTGACTCCAAGTGCCGAAAAAAAAAAAAAAAAAAAAAAAAAATAAAACCGAATATAATTAATACATATTTTCTTTTTGGGTCAAATCTAGTCTGACCCCGACATTTAAGACCAACTTCGACCCTGTTGACGTGCGTTGCCAGCAAAGAAAGAAAGAAAGAGAGAGAGAGAGAGAGAGAGAGAGAGAGAGAGAGAGAGAGAGAGAGAGACTGCAATATCATTTGTGAATCCCTCTCACAGTGCTGCAGATAGGGGCTGCCAACACATGCGGCGCGTCTGCAGGTGAGGGAGAGAGAAAGGGTGAGTGGGAGAGTCCACGCTGAACACGCACAACGTCTGAGAGGAGTTCAACCTAAAAGCTGCGTCTGATATACACTTTTTCACTTTGCCTGCTTTATTGTTTTTTTTTTTTTCTTTTGAACTCAGCCCTGATTTATTTATTTTTTTTTTAATATCTATTTTTTATTTGATTTTTGCGGTCTGGAGTTGGTTCGTTAAAGAAGACGAGAAGGAGGAGGAAAAGGAGGAGTGAGAGAGTGATAGTATTCTGCTTGTTGCGAGTGACTTGGAGGGGAGAGAGGAAGTAAGGAGGCAGAATAACGAAGCCAGACAGGTAATCTGCTGCATATTATCTTCAAGATATAAAGGAGAGGTGACGAGCTCCGCGCTCAACCCTGCATAGTGGGATGAGTTTGCAACCTGCGCGGGCATCTGTCTCCTCTTTACGCGCCTCTGATATAATGTGGACTTAATATCAGGACAGACGGAGGAAGAGTTCAGCTTTCCCCTCTCCCAGTCCTCCTCGTCATCAAAAAGAAAAGAGAGAGAAGATTCTACAAACTGTGAGTAAGAAAAAAAAAAAAAAAAAAGCGTGAGCGAACCGGACTGCATCCACTTTCCGCTGATGCTCGGGACTATTGCACTTCGGCACAGTCCGGAGCGCACGGAGTCTCCCCAGCAAAGACAGTCTCTGTATTTTTACAATTTTTCCCCCCCAAATTAAATAAATTAAGGTTGAAGGAAAGCCCCCCCTCCTTGCGTGCACTTGCTGCTTTCCACTGCAGCAGAAACGAGAGGATGAAGTCTCACGCATCCTAAAGAAAAAGACTGCGCTCCTAATGAGAACGAGATTGCCTTTTTATACGCAGGCTGTCAATTAACATCAATTTCGGGACTTTTTTTCTTTTAAAACATTTTCCGAGGACATCTTTGCAGGACTGAACAATGGGGACTACTGCAGCAG
Source organism: Alfaro cultratus (assembly GCA_903066825.1). Classification (NCBI taxonomy): domain Eukaryota; kingdom Metazoa; phylum Chordata; class Actinopteri; order Cyprinodontiformes; family Poeciliidae; genus Alfaro; species Alfaro cultratus. Next base: position 14,518 of record CAEFZX010004560.1, on the reverse strand, counting down.
TGGACTGTTTGTACTATTGTATGCTCATATTGCAGCTTGTGCATCAGCCCGCTGCGAGTAAGCAAGTGCTCCGGTACCGCTTGGCGGAGGAGGGACCTGCCGATGTCAGAGTTGGCAACGTAGCAGGCGACCTGGGCATTGTGGCCGGGTCCGGCGAGGTGACATTCACCCTGGAGTCCGGCTCGGATTTTTTCAAAATAGACAACATCACAGGTGAGCTCACCACCAACGAGAGGCGGATAGACCGTGAGAAATTACAGCAGTGCCAAATGATATTTGACGAGAACGAGTGTTTCATAGATTTCGAGGTGTCCGTGATTGGACCAGCTCAGAGCTGGGTCGACCTCTTTGAGGGGAAAGTCATCATATTAGATATAAATGACAACACTCCATCTTTCCCCTCGCCTGTCCTGACACTGTCTGTGGAGGAAAACAGACCCATTGGGACCCTTTATCTGCTGCCCACAGCCACAGACAGAGATTTTGGCAGGAATGGAATAGAGAGATATGAGCTAATTCAGGACAATGGGGAAAACTCAAGGCGTTTGGGATCTTCTGGGGATTCCTACTCTGGAAAAAGAAGATTTGAGGAGGGTGCGAGCAGGAGCAGTGTGTTTGAACTGCAAGTTGCTGACACTAGTGATGGAGAGAAGCAACCGCAACTCATCATTAAAGGGGCCCTTGACAGAGAACAGAGAGACTCTTATGAGCTCACCTTGCGGGTTAGGGACGGAGGAGATCCCCCACGTTCCTCTCAGGCCATTCTGAGAGTAATGATCACTGATGTAAATGACAACAACCCGCGGTTCGAGAAGAACGTGTATGAAGCTGACCTGCCGGAAAACAGCTCCCCTGGTGCACCAATACTCCAGCTTAAAGCAGCTGATGCAGACGTTGGGGTTAATGGTCAAATTGAATATGTGTTTGGGGCAGCCACAGAGTCTGTGAGAAGGCTGCTGAGGTTGGATGAGAGCACTGGCTGGCTAAGTGTGTTGCACCGCATTGACCGTGAAGAAGTTAGCCAACTGAGGTTCACAGTAATGGCTCGTGACCGAGGCCAGCCACCCAAAATGGATAAGGCAACAGTGGTGCTGAATATCAAGGACGAGAACGACAATGTCCCAGCAATTGAAATCCGAAAAATTGGGCGGATTTTTCTAAAAGACGGCGTGGCAAACGTAGCTGAGGATGTGATGGTTGACGCACCCATTGCTTTAGTTCAGGTGTCAGACAGAGACCAAGGAGAAAATGGCATAGTAACTTGCACTGTCGTAGGAGATGTACCCTTTCAACTCAAACCAGCCAGTGAGATGGAAGGTGAACAGAATAAAAAAAAGTATTTTCTCCACACATCTGCACCACTGGACTATGAGGCCACACAGGAATACAATGTGGTAATAGTGGCTGTGGACTCTGGAAGCCCTAGTCTGGCAAGTAATAACTCTCTTATCGTCAAAGTGGGTGACACTAACGACAATCCTCCTATCTTCAGCCAGAATGTAGTTGAGGTATCCTTCCCTGAAAGCAATGCCCCTGGCGAGAGGGTGACAACAGTGAAAGCTGTTGATGCTGACAGTGGGAAAAATGCTGAAATAGCATATTCCCTCGATTCATCTGTAAATGGGATTTTCTCTATTGATGCAGACAGTGGAGACATCCGAGTAAACACCATCTTGGATAGAGAGCAAACAGAGCGCTATGAATTTAAAGTGATAGCTAAAGATAAGGGCATAAACACTCTTCAGGGTTCTGCTACTGTGGTTGTTCTCGTGGGGGATAAAAATGACAATGATCCAAAGTTCATGCAGGATGTGTTCACCTTCTATGTTAAAGAGAATCTTGACCCTAACAGCCCTGTTGGTATGGTCACAGTAATTGATGCTGATAAAGGCCAAAATGCAGAGATGGGTCTTTTCATTGAGGAGGAGGAGGAAATCTTTTCTATTGAGAATGAAACTGGGACTATTTTTTCCACCCTCTCCTTTGACCGGGAGCAAAAAACTACATACACATTCCGTGTCAAAGCAGTGGATGGTGGTGATCCACCCAGATCCGCCACCGCCACAGTCTCGCTCTTCGTCATGGATGAAAACGACAATGCACCAACAGTCACCTTCCCAATAAACAGCTCCTACACCCTTCTCCCTCCCTCTAGTAACATCAGGACAGTTGTCAGAACTGTCATAGCCACCGATACGGACACTGGCATCAACGCAGACCTGAACTACAGCATCATTGGGGGCAACCCCTTCAAGTTGTTTGAGATTGATGGGGGCACAGGGGTGATCTCATTGATGGCAAAGCTGGAACCAAAACACTACGGTCTCCACAGACTTGTGGTCCAAGTGAATGACAGTGGTCAGCCTTCACAGAGCACCACCACCCTGGTTCACGTGTATGTTAATGAGACACTTTCCAATTCAACAATTGTGGAGGCACAGGTGGCTAAGAGCCTGAGTACCTCCCTGAACACCAATATCGCTGGTGACCCCAACTATGATCTCAGCAAACAACGATTAAGCATTGTAATTGGAGTAGTTTCGGGCATCATGACCGTCATTCTCATCATTCTTGTTGTTGTCATGGCCCGTTATTGCCACCCTAAGAACAAGAATGGCTATGAGGCAGGAAAGAAAGATCATGAGGACTTTTTTACACCTCAGCAGCATGACAAATCCAAGAAGCCCAAGAAAGACAAGAAGAAACAAAAGTCCAAACAGCCTCTCTATAGTAGTATTGTCACAGTAGAGGCCTCCAAACCTAATGGGCAGCGCTACGATGGCGTCAATGAGAAGCTTTCAGACAGCCCCGGCATGGGACGTTACCGTTCAGTCAACGGTGGGCCGGGAAGTCCAGACCTGGCTCGGCACTACAAGTCCAGTTCACCGCTCCCAACTGTCCAGCTTCACCCTCAGTCACCAACAGCTGGAAAAAAGCACCAGGCAGTTCAGGACCTGCCCCCTGCCAACACCTTTGTTGGCACCGGAGATAACATTTCCCTTGGATCTGACCACTGCTCTGACTACAGCACTCAAACCATCAACAAGTACAACAAACAGGTAAGAAGACACATCTCAATGTTTCTTTGTTTCCCTCCACCACTCCTAAATGTCTTCTGCTTCTTCCTCTTAGTGTTCTCTCTGCCATAATGCTTCCTGACAGTGCTAGTCTCAGTAGTCTTGTTGCCTTTATGTAGCTAATGTGTGTCAAGTTAGTGGTATTGATCTGTTTTGGTTTGGAGTGCCATTCACATGTAATATTGAAAGGAAAGAGATCTAAGGAGGATTAGATAAGATCGGGTTAGGGATACTGTTTCACTTTGGCCCAACATGTCCAACTTTTTTTGCTTTCATCACAGCATGTGTCCAAGCCGCCTTTCCTGACAGGGGCGTCACAACTATTAACCTTGAGAATTATGTGTCTGAGTGTTGTGGACAGCTCACATAAGGACTTGGTTTGCAGTTATTCTATCCCAAAGAGAAGTGTGGTAGGGGGACAGCAACACCCCCTCCCTTACTTAACCATGTCGAGCCCTGACCTGCCCTCAGTATGTGACAAGGCTTCTTTTTCCTTCTTATGAATACAGGAGAAAATAGAAAATTGGTAGATATAGTCTGCATGTATCTGTAAAGCACTTTTGCATCGGATTGAGTCAGGTTTACTCTGTGTAGGACAGCTAGCCAGGAGATCACATTAAAATTCCTCTTTGCTGTGAGGTCTGCATCAATTCACTGACCAAGCAGAGGGAACAGATTTTATATCACCGTTGTGCACCTCAGTGTCTTGCAGTCCTTTATCTTCTTTTTGCATGTATACCTCCTGTTTCTTTCCTGTCTTAGGTTTATCTTACCACCTTTCTTCAGGGTGTTATTTTCATCACTATTTCCCCACTCTTTAAATTTTCTAGTTTTTTGGTCTTACCGAAAAGAAAAGTGAGCCGATTTTGAACACAGTCTTTCCACATTCCTTGGGCAATTTTTTACCGTTAGGTGCAAAAGCGGAAGAGAAATAAAGTTAAAACCAGATGAAACAAGTTGATTTTCATTTCTTGGGAAAAAGAACAATATCCTTGTACATTATGCTCTAATGAATTATTGATTTTTTTTTCTTTTTCTTGGTTTCAGTGCTAGTCTTAGAATTCAGGAGTATTACGTGTCCTTTTTGTCATTCTCTCTTTTCCTTTTTCTTTTTCTCTGCTTTGTTCAATTTTTTTTATATATTGTAGACTTTCCTCCTCTAACTCTATTCTAGATGTGCATAGAGCATCTTTGTGTCTCTGCCTATTTTTTGTTCACTTTTGTGTTTTCTCCACATCACACCCCTTACAATGGTACTCTCTTGCCTCGCCTTTTTTTTTATCTGGCTGTAGTTTCTTTTTTAATCTTTACTATCATTTCTCTATTACTCTTTTCCCCTCCCTTCTTCCTTACACTATTCCTCCTCTTGAATCATTTCAGTCCCTTTTTATGGCTCTCCCTTCTCTCCCCCCTCCCGCTTCTGTCTGTTACAGCCTCTAATATGGGATATTCACTGAACTGCTTCCCAGAGTGTGAGGAGTGCTGTTGCTTTCGGATGTCTCCTGCATAATTAAAAGGGCACTCTATTTGCTGCTTCGGCAGCAGCATGTATTGTGTGTCACTATGCCCGTGCATATATTTATATATTTATTCTCGACATTAAAGCTGCGGGGAGCCTTTATGGACTCTGGATTTGTTGGAATACAATGTCTGAAGTCAGTTTGCAACACCCAAATACATAAAGCTCGTAGTGATCTTCAAGAAACATCATGCGTCTCTACAATGTGAAACTGCTGGTCTGACATTTAATGTGAAATAGGAAGCAATATATTTAAACTGAATACTGACTCTTGGTATGTTTTTCTGCGGTGAACAGGGCACAGTTTAGGGGCGGCAAATGGGAGCTAATTGAAGAGAAGGTGTTTGTTCATGTGCTCCAATTACAGCATTTAACAGCCACCTCTTTTATTAGATCAAGACTTGAAGTGGTCATCCTGCTCCAAAATGTGTTCTGTTGTCTTGCAAGAGTCACTTATACTAAAGACATAATAAAACGTGCAAGGATAAGTATGTCTTAATGTAACCCCTTGATTATACCAGTTCTGAAAGGATCTATAACACTTTGCTAAATAGAGTTTAACTCACCTCACAGTAAAGTGTACTTCTTTTTGAGTCTGAGCTGTTTATAGACTTAAAGTATCACCAGGCGATATTAAATTGTTAGTTATGTTCTCTTGTATAGGTTAACAGACATGCCATGTGTCTTAAAAAGAACAACAATGAGAAATCCTTAGCCAGCTGGCTATCAGTGAGAAGCAACAAGTGGGATAAGGTCAGAGATAAAAACAGGGAGATGCCGATTACACTGGATTTTGAATTCTAAGGACTTTAAAGTTCAAACTGTGTAAAACGTATGATAGAAAGCTTTTTTTTTTTTTTTGGAATTAGCCTAAGCCTCATTCTGAATTGTTATAAAAAACTTTGATGTTTAAACGTTTGAATGTGATCCAAGCTTTTAGATATATTGAAGAAGCGGTGATGGAGAATATTCTTCAGCGTGTGCGTAGGACGAGATAGAGACAGGCGCAAGAAAGACAGCCCTGTTAGCGGTGTAGAGAATGGCCCCCACTGTTTCACCAGGGACTCAACGTTTGGGTGGAAAAGATAGAAAGGACAGGGAGGGAAGGAAGTCAGAGAATAGGCCTGAAACACTAACTGTAATCTCGGAGGTATCGGGTTCCGTCTTTTTTTTCCCTCCCTCGCCCACCTAATCTCACAATAACTACAAAGGCAACCTGCACGGGCAGGTAACCAAGCAACTGAGGAAGTTTATCAGTGAACCGAACCTTTTCTTTTAAGCCCATCAGACATTTAAACAGTCATTAAGCCAAGCTAAATGTGAGGAGGATGCTGGAGCATCACCCAGCTGCTAGTGAGGGTTGCTCTAGGCCCAATGTCACTTTTAACCTTTTTTTCTGAAACTGTACTGATTGCACACTAATCAGTACAGTTCCTACTAGTATTCATATTATTATTTTTTTGTGGCTTGCCTACCCAACATCTCTTTCAATCCATATCCTTACATGCCTGCATTTGAACTTGCTGCGTCCAAAGGCTGATGAGTGGTGTTTTTTCTTAACAGAGCACTTAACTTTATTACTTTTGGCAGTAGTTTCTGTTCTGACTAGTGCCAGGAAATAATGCAGTCCAACCGTAATGCATAGAGAAATGAAATCACTTAGCCATTGGATTAGCAAAGCCCATCAGTTTTTGTTTTATCATTGCACCTCAAAGCACCATTTGTGCCCAGGTGAATCACTTTTAATCAGCAGTGAGACACAGAAACTTGTACTCTGTGCTTCCTGCACTGTAGCCCCTAAGGGAGGACGGAGGCCCTATCCACAGACTTAAACCTGCTTTTCTTGCCTCCGGATTGAGGCAGAAAACAACCAGATTTTGCTCACACTTCACCGCAACACCCACCCGCCCCTGCCTTTATGTCCTCTGGCCAGCTGTTACTCCATTGCCACTTTCTCTGGCTAAAAATCAACTCATTTGCAAAAAAGGGTGTACCTTCACCGCACCTCCCCTGACCACACTTGTACAGGACAAATAATATCACCATGCAAATTGAGGTCATTGAGGTGGCGTTTGCAACCAAAACATAGGATGTGATTGCCCTGGCGGTTGCAGGCGGAGCAGGAAACCAATATGGAAATGTTGCGCTTTACCTACGACCTAATTTGTTTCAACCTGAGAAATGTAGCTGCCTAAACACCTTAGAAAAAAAGCCACTAATAGAATCAGATAAGCACTGGCCTTTGAGTTAAACCACAAAATAAAAACCTATAGTGAAAATAGCACTGTCTCATTCTAATTTAGAACAGATAAGCAAACATAATATTACATAATGTACATTACCACCTTTTGCGTTCCCTCTCTGATAGCAAATAGCTGCCAGATGGAAGACGTTTGGTTGATCATCATAATGATGTAAAAAGGAAGAGAAGACTAGAAAATTTGGGTACTCCAAGGTTAATATTTAATATTATTGACTTATGTTTTCCTAAAGTTGTGCAACCCTAAACAGAAGTGTACAACTTGATATGAGTTGAGCTGTCCACTTTGGTAGTGTACCAACTGCTTGCCAGTCAATAAAAGTGATAGTATCTATTAGGTCTATCTGTATAAAGTTATGCATTTCTAGAAGAAATTACCAGGCTAGCCTGCAGTCAGCTGCTTTGCACAAAGTTTTGTGTGACTGTAAATCTCTTCAATCATTTGAATTATTATTTTTTTTTTAAGTGAAAGTAAAAATGAGTCAGACCTAATCTTTGTCCATGCAACTGGTGAAAACGCCTATACTTTTAAATCTTCAATCTTCAGTGTAACTCAATACTAGTTAGCTCTCTAGCAAGCGTGACCATAGAGCTTAATGAAGATATTACCTCTGGTTTCAAAAGCTTTTCAGGATTTGGACACTGAAACAGTTATCCTCCTTTAACAACACCATGATCATGACAAGAAACACTCTTTTATTTTTCTGTCAGCACTATTGAAATTCAGAACAGTGCTCTAAGTGTGAAAAAAGACCACTCTGGAAATCTTGCGTTTAGTAAAAGAGGAAGAAAAAAAGAAAAAGCAGTTTACGGTAAGCTGGTTTGTTTATTGCCACATTATTATTAGCGCTTGTCCTTGCTGCTGCTGACTGTGGCTAACGTTATCAAAATTGTTTTGGATCTATTAGGGCCCTAATTCAATCTGTGGCCGCTCGGGCTTTTTTGTTGTTTATGTTCCGAATGGGAAAATGGAAGGAGTAAGAGAGCACAGTAATACTCATGAAATTGCAGCGGGCAGCGTTTTCCTCGTATAATTTTGTTTGGTGATTTGAATGCATTTGCTCCGAGGCAATTACTAATCTGCGGATTAGACATACCTGATACACAGGCAGAAATGGTGGTGACTGAGAAGTGGGGAGAAAAACGCTGGAAGATTGCAATAGCGGGTTGCTATAATGTCTAGAATATTACTCTGCATAATATTTTAATACAGAGCTTTATTTGTTTTACCTATAAGGGAAAGCGTGTAAATTTTTGCTTCGTTCTGCTTCTCCCCCCGTTTCTTAACTCTCTCTTCACCGCATACGCAGGCCAGTGAGATAGGCTGTCTTCACATGCAAATAAATACTCATGATTGAAGAACCTAAAGAAGCCTTAGCACTTGTCATGAAAAGGTGGCGAACGACAGAATGAAAAAAAAGGAGGAGCGAGGAAAGGGGGTGCAATGAAAGCATTAAAGACAAGAAATTCAAGCCGCGTGCCACCTTAAATCGCTCTCCATGCTGCTGATTGTAAGTGGCAGTGTCGAGGATGCCACCTTCTTCTCGCCTCTTCTTTCAATTTGATGTCATCCAAAGTGGAATTTCATTTCATACTCGGCAGAGATCACATTAGATAGGGCTCGCCAAGGATAAAGCCGATTCATATTTGCAGATTTGCCTTTCCTGAGGCCCCATCAATCACCAATATTGGGGGACTTGTTTGTCGGTGGCGGTTGTTCAGAGGAGTTTGTACAGCAAATTGACTTTTACAAGGCTCCCAAGGTTTATGATGCGCCATGCTAGCCTTTTTGTTTTCTCCGTCGCTGTCCTCTCATATCGACTCTGGGAGCCAGAATCAACTAAATGAGAACATGACTTAGCTCGGTTGCTGCGCGACTCCGGGGACTAGTTCTGCGTCGAGGAGCGGGATCACAACACGGATCAAACGTAAGGCTTGTTGTTTTGGGGGACTAATGGGCAAAATAATGGCTCTGCGTTTGCTGTGACACTGCAGCTCATCAAAACTGCACAAGTCTCCAGGAAAATTCGACCAAATATCGTTTGATTTACTCATTTACTTTTATTGTTGCAGTAAACTTTATTGTATTTCAGTAAAGTTTATATGTCTCTTTTACATTCTATCAAGAAGAAAAGGTTGTTTTATTTTGGCAATGAAGCTCCTCTAAGTCTTGTTTTCAGAAAATGTATTAATGCACAAACGGCACATTTCACAGGTACTGACACCTCATCTGGTAAAAGTAAATGAAAATTTTATTGCAGTGGAATGTTATCAAAATGGAATGAAATATTTGCTGCAGTTTTCTTGCTAATTGCTTGCATCCACTTTCCAGTTAACGGAAGATGAACACATCTGTCTGACATGAATGCTAAGTTTTCTTTTCTTTACCATTTTTCAAGAATAGCCCAGTAATTTGTTTTGTATTTGTGTGAAAGTAAAATTTCTTCCATATTTTTGGCACCTAATCTGTCAAAGATGGGTACAATTTTTATTGCAGCAGCAGCAGCATATTCACTAGAGAAAAATAGGGATAATTTAAACCTTAATGTGCGTGGGAAGACATTCTCATATCATGAACAAGAAATTAACAAAGAAAGGCTTTTGTTGATGAGTCTACAAAAAATAGCGACTTAAAGTAGCTACTTGTCTAAACTTAAACTTACCCTGTTAAATGATCAAGACAATAATGAAAACATTTCAAACAGCTGAAGTTGCAACAAACAGGTCTAATGCATATCTAAATATGCTTTAGATACCTACTTGAATACCTGGAGGAAATGTTTTTTAGTGCATCAGTGTGATATTATTCTGCTGCGATACAAGATGAATGACTATTTTAAGGCTTTCTACATCTTTACCAGGGGTGATGATAAATGTAGAGGGGAGCGTTGTATGTCTGGGCCCAGATTCGGCATGAGTGACAGTCGTTCTCGTTCACCCGCAAGTGAAAGAGCCCATAGTGATAAATAGGATATATCACTTTCTGTCAGCATGGCTTACGCAGGTGTCACGGTGTCAAGGGACCTGTCAGCAGGGCCTGTGGCCCCCTGCTAAGCAGCGCCGATTTAAACCGTCCCCTCCCCTTTCACCATAACCTATATTGCCACATTGGCCTTCGTAAATGAGAAGAACAGAAACCCATTGAAAGCCAGATGCACAGAGCCATAATTTCTTCCTAAGCACTAACTCTAACATCTTACACATCTCTTTTCTTCAGTTTCCTGGGGGAAAAAAAACGAACAAACAAAAAAAGAAAAACTATCTTCTGTGGGGAGGAGGAAGGAGCATTTATCCAACTTGGGAAACCAGTCGGTAGAAATGGTACAAACTCTAATGTGACAGGACTCAGAAGGTTGGAGAAATGGCAAATGATTTGAGCCAGAAAACATGCAAACAATTGTATTGGTGAGGGGAGACATCGTGACTGTAACTGTAAAAGATATAAACATAAGAAAGGTTTTGGCTTTGGCTCTCATACATGTAACTGTGTCACAGGTTGACTGTATTTGTGTGGAACTTGTATTTGGAAGTAATGAAACTTGTATTGGGTGGCTAAATATGTGCTAGAGATGACGTGATTAGAATTGTCAAACTGACATGTTAGATTATTTACATAACCAAAGTGATACGTTTTTCAGTTGTAAGTATAAGGTTAGATCATGCTGTGCATATATACAATATATATATGTATATATATAATTTGTACTAATACTCTGAGATTGTTGTAATTTAATAACATGAGAACTTTATCCTGGTCAATGTCTAGAATGAAAACAAATGTTTGAGATTAAGATGTGTTGGCGTACATTCAGGAAAGGATAATAAGTTCAAGAGAGGTATTTATTGTGTATTTAACAGGTGCAGCCCTCACTCTACCGTCAGGTTTTCTAAGCCTCAGACAAATAAGCCCCTGTTCTCCCTTTCCCTTCACATTCTGCCCCTTTTCTGACTTTTTGCTCCTTTATACCGAGAATCCGCTAAAATATTAAGACCGACCAAACTCCCCTGACTAAATTAGATAAAGTATGAATAGCCCCTGATAAATAATGCATCCAAAGGTTTTCTTTCTCACCCAAAGCATATGGCTTTTTATTAACAGGCTCCAATCATACATATTTGCTAAGCAGCAGAAGATAATGGGAACTACTTGACTTGGAAAAGTGGAGGGGAAAAGGACAGCTTGGCTGCTTCTATTAGCCCCCCCGCCCCCCCCCCCCCTACACACCCAAAACGAGATTTAATGCGTAGGAAACAGGAGGCAGAGCGCTCGCTGACTATCCATCAAAGCCTGGGGGGACGTGTGTGAAAGTTTGCGCATGTTGTTCTCGCCGGGTGTGCTCTCTGTGTTGATAGGTGGAGGTGATGAAATATGTGTGTGTGTGTGTGTGTGTGTGCACGTTTACAGTTGGAGGTTTGTGTGGTGTTGCCTAAAACGGTAAGGGTTTCAGAAGAGAGCAATTGGGGATGGGGGAGTTTTGGGGGGGCAGCTTACAGCTCAGCCTTTCCATCATGCGGCACGCCATGCACACGAGAGCAGCGACATGCCTGAGAGTGTTTCAATATCCTGTTAGTGTGTGACCCCGTTTGTGTTGACCTAGGGATTACCGTTCATTATTTTTGTCTGTTTGTCTGGTTATTACATATTCTCTCTCCAGCACACACGCGTGCTGAGGCGAAAGGGCCTCGAGGCGCCGCTTTGCTGTCACCTGCTCAAGGAACTCTAAACAAACTCTGGAAGATCTTACGCTTGATCTTAAAGTTTGAAAGACTTGTAACGCCGGACGCTGATGTTTGCAATCTGCATTTAAAGTGTGGCTGTGAGCAAGAAAAAGAGCAGAGGTGTTCATTAGCAAGGCAGCAGGCAAAAGGGGCAGCAGAAGCCCCTGTATCGATGAGGCCTTACCTGGCAGAGAGCAGGCTATTAGCAGGGCCCTATAAATCTTGTCAGAGCCTGGAAGGATCTGCCTGCCCGCTGAAGAATGAAGGTCACAGGGCAGCTGGAGTTACGACAGACCTCGGAAGGTAGCTGCTATCAAATCATGTGAAATATGAAGTCCAGCTGGCTTTTTTTGAAAAACACTAATTTTTCACTTTGCCTCTTATCTTTTATCTCCCTCTACTATTGGCAGGATTGTGCAGAAAGTGTTCATTTATTCACGTCAGTTCACTGATTTTTCTTTCATTTTATTTTATTAATGTGTATTTAAATTTGACCTTACCCTTGCTTTTTGCACAGATTCATACAATAAGATGAGTGAATTGTGTTCGCTCCTAAGTGTGATACATTCACACTCAAAGGAATATTGACATTAATTTTTATACCTTGTCCTACAGGACTTACATTCTATCCTGGTTATTGGATAATTTTCACCAGTTAATCAAGAAATATGGGTTCTGAAAGCTCAGTTTCAGTTCTTTGTATGTCTGGGTTGAAGCCACCATTAAGGCCCCAAAACTGATTTGAATCCTGGTGCCCACATCCTTATAGACCTGTTATGTTATTATTGTTTTTTATCTAAACAAAGAACTCAAATGAATTTGTAAACATGAAAGGAAATTGTAATCAGCAGCTCAAACATCGAAGAAAAGTTGAAGTCGGTAGCAGCGAGTAACAGCTAGATCAGTGAATCTACAGCCAAAAATTTGGGGATTTAAAGCAAGAGCATATTTTGTTGGAAATGCAATGAATAAACTCTTGGGCATGTATTGAGCAAATGCAGTGATGATTTAGGGATTGGTGTGAAGAAAGAACTGGGAGTAAGTAAGCATTTCCTATATTTAATAAATGCAATGTTTCACCTTGATGTGGGCTTTTTGGCCATAGACGCATTGCGGAACTTCTTTCTTAAGAAGCCGAGATCCATCACCTCGTTGTCTCAGTTTATTCTTAGACACCTTTGATTAAATCTATAGTCTTGCCTCATGTACTGATGCCCAGACAAACAGAGTTGTTTATAGTCTGCTACCAGTATGAGCTTCATTCTCCCATCGGCCAGCACACTCGAAACTCCAATATACAATGGCCGTGACTATAATGCTGACTTTAGTCAGACGGATTCTACTGCGAATTGAAGAGCTCCAAACATTTAATATGGTTTCGTGTATTGATCTGCGGCGCCTTGCCCTATAGCCTGTTTATTATCTAACTTAGGTTTCAGCTTTTAGCCTTTTTTTTTTCTCCCCACACAAGCCCTGGAGATGGAGTCGTTCTGGTTATTTCTCCTTCTCGCCCGAGAGCCGCCATGTTCTTTGTAACAGCTACAAACAGTCAATCAAACCGGCCACTGGTGAAGAACCGGTTCCCCCGATTTGATTTGGGAATAGGCAGGCGAGCTCGGGTTGCTTGAATAATAACAGGTTCATAAATGTGGTATTTTTGCCTGGTTTGCTCCACACTCGAGCAAACCAGGCAAGCTGACGAAGAGAGGGACAAACTTGAGTTTGTAATCAAGGCAAAAAAAAAAAAAGAAAAAAAAGCAGGTATTTGACAAGGTTCATTTACTTAGACTTGCTCCAATGCAACACTTCGGACACAATAGCCACTTGTAAATTACAGAGTGGATTCAGTGGTGAGAAGTGCCTTTTGGGGGAAGGTGGGGCGGAAGCTGGGCCGCTGAGACGAAGGGAGAAATGGGGGAATGTTGTTACGTTCGCTGCCGCTTGGCTCCAGCTTGATGAGGTCTGGGATTGGGGGAGAGGCAGGGGTATCAATCAAATTGACACGTCTGGAGGCGGTAAAAATGATTAGAATAATGGTAAACAAAGCTGCTTAAACATGACCAGGGTTCTTCTTTCTTTCTTTTCTTTCTTTTTTTTTTTACCTCAACTTTATTTCCAACTCAGGCTTTGCTTAACATGCCTCAATTAGTGTCAGATTCATCACCTTTAATCTGCCTCAAATGATACATTAATAACAGTCTTCAGCGGAAGGGCTGGCAACATAAGTGCATGGAGGAAGTGAAGAGTTTTTATGAACTGGTGACGTGAACATGACAGGCGGTAAAGTGCCTGACTGCGCGACATGGGGAGTGGGGGGCGGAGGAGAAGGGGATCCCAACCAGCTGGACGGTGAGCGCAGACAGTTGCTTTTCTGTTTAATCACCATCAGAATTCTGCGGGCCGCCGCGCCGAATGTTTGAGCAGCGCAGATTACTTTCCCCCCGTGAAGCCAATTGCAGGCGATCGTTTGATGCCTAAGCAAATGTGTTTAACATGCATAACCGCTCATGCCTCCTTTGCCTTCCTCTGCACGTTTGAAAGATTTACGTCTGAGGATAAGTGCGCGCGCGGATGTGTGTGCGTGCGCCTTACTCTTTTGAATCGCTTTGAATGAGCTATTCTTCGCTGCGGCAGCCTCTTCTCCGAGTGAATCAGGGACATGACAGGACAATCGAGGTACCTTGTAATTTATGTTTAAGATGCCTTGGTTTTGCCATCCTAAGAGGAGTTCTGCTTAAAGGTATTTTTTTATTCTCTGGAATCTGTAAGCTACACATTGTTACTATGACAATATACCGCACACTACAAATTCATTGGAACCTCTAGTGAAGAATGTTAAGGTAAATTCATTATCAATTGCACTTGCATATAAGTTGAATGTTACTATTATTATTTACATGCTATGCTCTTCAGTGTTAGCAGAACTGACACTGAAGATTCTAG
>CAEFZX010004555.1:0-39813 GCA_903066825.1 Alfaro cultratus | reverse complement strand
CGACCTTAAAAATCTGCAGCATACCGCGGTTTTTTATTTGTCGAAAACCCCAAAATGAAGGCCGGTGTTTTTTTTAAAGGGATTGGTTGGGTTTTTTTTTTTTTTTTTTTTTTTTCCTTACCCGAATTTATTTTATACTGACAGAGAGAGAAGCAGCACGCTCTTTCCTCTGCGGATTTTATCACGTGAAATATACGCCCCTGCATGGCAATCGTAAACTTTCGCATTGACTTTTACATCTATGGTTAATTTTTGATGATTCGCAATTAAAAGGGTGATCCGAGCGAGTGAACTCTCATGCAAAGCAGCAATGCGCGTTTTTGTTGTTGTTGTTTTTTTTATGTAGAAGACCTGCACGTACTAACATTACAGCGAGATGTCAGTTTGCAGACAAAAATAAAATAATAATAATAATAATAATAATAATAATAATAATAATAATAATAATAATAATAATAATACACATTTTTGTCGTGCAGAACACATTTAAAAGTTTTGAGAGTCAAAAAGGAATAAAACTGTAGTTATTATAGGCATATAATTAGTTAGTTAGTTAGTTAGTTAGTTAGTTAGTTAGTTAGTTAGTTAGTTAGTTAGTTAGTTAGTTAGTTAGTTAGTTGGTTAGTTAAAAACCTGCCTAACTTGGGGAAAATCCCTTTTTACAAAAGAAAAAAAGTTGGACATGTAAAAGCAAAGTNAGTTAGTTAGTTAGTTAGTTAGTTAGTTAGTTAGTTAGTTAGTTAGTTAGTTAGTTAGTTAGTTAGTTAGTTAGTTAAAAACCTGCCTAACTTGGGGAAAATCCCTTTTTACAAAAGAAAAAAAGTTGGACATGTAAAAGCAAAGTTGTCAAATACACTACTATTATGTTATATTATATTATGTTTTTTTTTTTTTTTTGGTGCATTTTGTATTATGCAATTAAATGTTTTTTGTTTTGTTTTGTTTTGGTTTTTTTGGAGGGGGTGGGGGGGGGGGGGTATATGCCAGCCTAAAATAAAAT
Source organism: Alfaro cultratus (assembly GCA_903066825.1). NCBI lineage: Eukaryota > Metazoa > Chordata > Actinopteri > Cyprinodontiformes > Poeciliidae > Alfaro > Alfaro cultratus. The sequence continues at coordinate 38,813 of CAEFZX010004555.1, read as the reverse complement.
TACAATTATTTAAAATAATCCAAATCTTGTTTACTGATATCAGGAAGTGGAGGCAATATTCACTCATATGTAAAATGTAACAGGATCGTGATTAGAACAGTGAATAAAGACAACAGTAAGCATAAATAAAAGCAAACAGATCAGGCTCTTTAATTTTGCGTTTAAACCGGAGAGTCGATGGAAATCAGTTCCAATGATTCAATTAATTATGAGCAAAATTAAAAGCCAGTGCAAAAATCAATCTTTCGGAATGAAGCTCCATCTGCTCACGCCTGCGAGTTTTGTAGCCCGGGATCCATAAAGGTATAGTAGCCCGGATGAAGGCGGTGAGGAAGTCTAACATAAACCACCGCAGTTAGAAGGACTTTTTTTAGTGGTGGAAATGGACAGACATTTGCGTTTGTAACCACTGTAGTAATAATAAACACCCAGACAGCACTGATATTTTCAGAATTATTTATTTAAAACATGCATCCAATGAAATGTTGGTCTTTTAGAACGCTCTATGTGTGAATCAACTAATAGAACATTTTCTTTAAGACCAAAAAAAAAAAAAAAACTTACAACCAGAGGAGTCAGCTCACTTCTGCAGGCAAACTCGCATCGACTGGTGACGCTGGTCTTAACGCAAGACAATCATCGAACAAGCCTGCAGTTAAAGGGAAACATTGAGATAAAACTGATAGGACAACTCTTTGAATAAAAGGTCTTTACCAACACTCAGACGCCTCCATCCTCCTGATCCCGAGCGAGTGTGAGCCATAATGTGCGGAGCTGCATGCTGGACCAGCGATGCTGTTTCTCTCCTCTCCTCCTCCTTCTCCTCCTCTTCCACCTCCTCCATGCCACCTCTCCTCTCTGCACAGGCCATTAGGAAGCGGGGCAAAAGATAAATTGCTCTCTGTCAATACATTACACCTCTCCTAATGGGTGCACGCCAGGCTCCGAAAACATTTTTGCAAACTCTTGACATGCGGCTGCGTCGTCTTAAACGCTGCAGCTGTGAGCCAGAGAGAGAGATACGGGGTTGTGTTTGGGTTTAAACTGGAGGAACTGCTTCTTTCCTCAAGTCTATTATTTCTGAATCTCAGGTTTCCCTCCCCCGCCCCCCAAGAAAGAAAAAGATGAAGCTACAAGTTACAGTAACATTTCTTTGACTTGTCCTGTTTCATTTGATCCTGAATGCCCCGGTTAGGAACTCTCTGACCCTCGCATTGTAACTGCTGAACAGGGTGGCCTCCTAGAATAAAGAAGAGCGAATAAAAGAGAGAGAGAGAGAGAGAGAGAGAGAGAGAGAGAGAGAGAGAGAGAGAGAGAGAGAGACCAGGGCCACACCGCACGTGCTGTTCAAACAAAAGTTAAACAATAAATAAAAAAAAATACAAATTTGGGATTCCCCTCGACCCCCTATTTTCTCTCCCTCCTTAATTTTTTTTTTTTTTTACATTAGCTGGGTGGTGGTGATGGTTGGGGGCAGGAGGAGAGAAAAGTGGGGGTGTAAAACTGTAGAAGGGGGTGACGATGGGGTTGAGGGGCGGGGGTTGGAGAGGGGGGTCTTATAGTAGGTGCGTGTGTGGAGGGGTGTAGCTTAAAGGGAAATGTGCAGCCGGGTGTGAAATTACAGCCTATAGTGCTACATATTGTACCAGAAGCCCTCTCCAAAAACAGTAACAAAAAGAGAAATCATCCCCTAACCTGACCAGGAGGCCGCCTGCCCCAAAGAGATGGCCCCCATCTCAACCCTCAAAATATGGTGACATAATACTATTATTATTATTATTATTATTATTATTATTATTATTATTATTATTATTATTATTATTATTATTATTATTATTATTAAGTATAAAACAACAATAATAAAACAGTTAACCATTATTAACTACAGACTATCAGTTAGATAAGATTGATAATTAGATTATCAATTACTCAATAATCAATCAATAAAATCTGTGTTAGATAATAAGTTTAATTTACGATAAGCTAGATTGGTCATTTGAGCAGTGACACATGAATTGCTTGTAAACAAGAGTAACTCACTGGCAACAAGTATCCAGTAGTGGTAATCTTAAACAAACAGCATCCATTGAGACTGTTCCACTTCAAAGTCAAATAATCAATTTACTGGCTTAATGTTGGATTAAATACGTCTTAGCTATAAATAGTTACTAATTTCCATGTCTCTATTATTCCTGTATATTAACAGAGTTCACAGAATGCAATGAAAATCTACAGTAACATGACATAAACAGATTATGCAGTAAAGAACTGCTGAGAATACGAATGTAAAACACATAAATTAGTTGAGTTCCAACAAACTTTCCCAAACGTACTAAATTAGCCAAAGCCTCCAAACTTATTTCCCCCCAGTCTTAGAAAGAAACCAAAAATAAGAATTGATTTGTGATTAAGACCTAAACTTTTATTGTAATTCACATTTTAAATTTATTCTTACGTGATGCTTTTCGACCATTTCCCTGTAAATCACTAAGATGTGACCTTCATTTGCTAAAACTGCCTCCAGCCTCAGCAGCTGAACTCACTAGCATGCTTGACTTTAGCATAAGGACTGTCACTAAACAATAGTCAAAAATGCTATTGTCATTTATAATAATAAATATTGTAAGTCTTCAATTATATTCTTCTGTGGATACTGTTGCTAAGAGCAGCATCTGACTGAAAAAAAAAACATTTTCAGGTTCATTCTAACATATTCTTTCAGTATAATTTTTATTAAAATATATAAAAAGGCAACAATGAACATGACATTCATACATTCATTTGCTTGAATATGTTGCTTGATAATTTACAATTTGTACAATTTATATGTACAATTAAAAAAAATCACTTTAATTACTGATCATGATATTCTCCAAAAATATTTTTGAATACATTTTAATGATTATATATATATATATATATATATATATATATATATATATATATAATTCTTTGTGAGAATTTTTAAAAGGTTTTAGGACCTTCTCTAGATTTTATCTACATCACATTGAAATAACGATAATATAGATTTTTTAAATTCTAATAATCAATTCTGCCTTCTATCATAATTTCATATTCAAAATGTGTCTCTGAAAGTTATCAGTTATGTCAAAAAGCATCATGTATCTAAGCATAAGTGCAATCCTATACCTTTTTATCTCTCTATCTTATTTTATTCTGGAAAATCTTTCCCAAAAGCTTCCTTTGCTGTTTTTTTTTTTTACTTTCTTTTTTGCATGACACTTAAGTGCTCCCTGAAATTGTATTTTGTTTTAGAACCCTTAGTTCAGCTGTGTTTAGGTTTGAGAAACTATACAGCGCCATCTACAGAAGGAGCCTTGTTATTGGTGCAGAGGGACCTTCACCTCCGACCATCGCCATGCACTGTAACTCCCACTCTGGAGCAGCACAATCATCACACCATCAGCTGCGCGCAACAAAGGTCAACACATCTATTTTTAACCTTAATATATATTTAATATCCAATTAAATCAAGAAAAAAGATCAGGGGCTAATCTCTGGGGCCTGTTCGGGTTGAAATCCAAAGAAAATATATAAAAAAGTATATATATATATATATATATATATATATATAGTATATGATGACGGGGTTTTTAAATAGTAAAGTGATATTTTAACTGAATTGCTTTTATTATAGTTATTATTAATGTAATGTGCTCTTTGTCCGACAAAGACACAAAAATGAGTTCTCCTTATTATTTTTGATATAATATTTTTTTCAAAATTTTACTGTAAGCGAGAACGTAACTTTCTACTGTCTAATAAACACATGTTTGCAAGTCGGACCCTGTCTCTTATTTATTACCCCTCCCCTTTTTTCTTGGTGTGTCAGAGAACTAGAGACCTCCTCATTTGGACCCCCTTTTCTTTTTTTTTTTTTTTTGCGCTGGCGAATCACAAAGTGTTGGCATCTATTGCCTTTGTCTGACAAGTCATCCATATAAGCAAAAAGGGGGGTCTGCAGAGGGGAGGAGGGGGACGGAGAGGAGGAGGAGGAGGAGGAGGAGGGTTGCAGCTTTTAGAACCACAGACACAGAGAAGAGGCTTCATTCCCAGCTCCAAAAATCCAGCCTCACGCACCCTATTGCGCCAAGAAAGCCAGAAGCCGGCGTGTAAGCCTTTCTTCGCCCGTGAATCGAGCCCACCAGGACTGAGGACATATCGGGGGGGCCTGTACGGAGAGATTCCTGCGAGACAAAAAAAAAGAAAAAAAAAAAAAGGAACCGGGTTCGGTCGCTGGCATGCAGTGAGAATTACCTCCAGCTTTGAGAAGCGCTCCTTCCGTCATGCAGTGCACCTGCAAGAAGACATCCAGTTAACGGACCGGACTGCTGAAAAAAAAAAAGAGAGAGAGAGAGAGAGAGAGCGAGAGAGAAGAGGGGGAACTTTAAGGGGAAGAAGTTGCCATCGGATCGGGGCTGGAGGGGGATCCAAATTATAAGTCCCTCCATCGATTAGAATCACATTTTTTTCTCCACAATTCCCCCCCTCGATAGGAAGGCGAAACGGCGACTTCAGTTGATTATCTGTCTTTCCTTTGCTATCCAATGGATATTCACTGCAAAGCAGACCCCTTCACGGCGATGCACCGTAAGTAGCTCAACCCGAGTTTGCCTGCCGCTGCAGCTTTTACACGCATGCATATGGATAAAAACATATTTATATATATATATACGAAAAGGAAGACGTTGAATTCCTGCACACTGTAGCACAGCGCAGCAGTTGTTAAAGTGCAACCAGCATCTTAGCGCATAAAAATACGCAGAACAAAGGCCAAACTGAGATATTTCGGACTAATTGTGACTTATCAAATATCAGTTCCGAAACTAATTAGAATTTCCCAATTTATTTATTTATTTTCACAATTATCCGTGAAAATGCCTCCAAAAATATTAAATAAAAATGAAATGTGTCACAGTAAACAAAGAGCACGCTTTTCAGCAGGTGCTTTCTTTATTTTACACGTGCGCCAGCCTGAATCTCTCCGCGCGCCCATATGCGCGTGCAAGGCCTAATAAGTCAGGACATATTAGTTACACATCTATTATTCAAATTATCCGTGCAACTACATCCAACTTAAATGCGCATAAAGGATGCTTTAATCCTAATTTGAGGAGTAGCTTTTCATAATTGATTACCTCTTTGTTTACAAGATGATGTGCAATATGAGTAATCAGAGTTAAATTGTAGGGGAACATAATCAACATGCACGCGTGAATGATGTGCCCTGAAAGTGATACGCAGAAATATCACAGTGGGTGCAGATGAGAGCAACGAACAGTTATAAAGTATTTTGTTTCAAGAAATTAATCTGCATTTTCTATTACTTTTATGGTAAAGAACCCATGTAAACTTACGCGGAAGTGTAGAATGGGTCAGTATCTCACATAAAATAAATATTTCTGAACTTAGCAAGTAATTATTACAGTTTGTGTTTTGTTATTTTTATCGTATTATCGACATATGATCTAATCGTTTGTTGTTGTTGTTTTTTTGGGGGTTTTTTGCAATAGAATTTGTCTGGCTATTTTGAATGCTGGAACGTTAAGAAAAATATATACTATTTTCCTTTCAAAAAAGTTCCCTGTTGTAAATATATTTGCATTTTCCATTTTCAAATATATATATATATGTAAGTGCATAATTATTGGGAATAAACAATTTGCTTTTTATAAATTACGTAAAGCAAGATACGTGAGCACCCTTTCTGGCATTAAAGTTAAGAAAAATAAGTTTTCAAACGAAACATTTTTCATATTAATCACAATTTTCGGCCGTCACTTCATGTTTTATTCTTACAAACGTACAAAATTATTTTCTGATTCTTTATTTTTCATCCACTTTTGTTTCATTTGCCTGGACATTCCTTCATTATTTGTTTTTTTTCATAACGACCTTATGTAATGTTACGTCTGTGTGCTTTTGCTGCTGTTGTGTCCCACGTAGGGCACGGAGGTGTGAACCAGCTCGGCGGGGTGTTCGTGAACGGCAGACCCCTCCCGGACGTGGTGAGGCAGCGGATAGTGGAGCTGGCCCACCAGGGCGTCCGGCCCTGCGACATCTCCAGACAGCTGCGGGTGAGCCACGGCTGCGTCAGCAAGATCCTCGGCAGGTGAGAGGGGGGCAAACCTGAATCTATTTTAATAAGCGTGTTTTTTTATTTTTATTTATTTTGTTTTTCGTCTTTACAGTCCCCTAACGGTGAGAACTCTTGGTAAATTAGAGGCGCAAAACTTCCCTAAAAGTCACGTCATATTTTGACACTGCACCTGTTTCCTTTCACGTTGACATGTTTCGTGCGATGCTTCGTTTGTTTCTAACGTTGCAACTCTCAAAATAATCACTTTTCAATTAAATATATATATATATATTACACTTTTGTGTGTTTAAAGATACATGAAAGGTTTTAAAATTAAGATTTTTTTTTTTTTTGTTTGTTTGCTCATTCCACTCTTGCAGGTACTACGAGACTGGCAGTATCAAGCCTGGAGTCATTGGTGGGTCCAAACCCAAAGTGGCCACTCCGAAAGTAGTGGAAAAAATAGCAGACTACAAGAGACAAAATCCCACCATGTTTGCCTGGGAGATCAGAGACAGACTGCTGGCAGAGGGCATCTGCGACAACGACACTGTTCCCAGCGTCTCATCCATTAACAGGTAGGAGAAATGATATGCAGCTTCAAAGAGTTACCTTATTATAAATATGTATTGCTTTGTAGTGCTTAATTTTACGTTTAATACTAATAATACTAATACTAATACTAATACTACTACTACTACTACTACTACTACTACTACTAATAATAATAATAATAATAATAATAATAATCTTTTTTGTTTTATTTACTAGATATCTTAGTAAATAAAAATATTAATAGCAAAAATAATTTATGTTGGCTTATTTTATTATTATTTTTTTTTTTTAGAAAATAATAAAATTGCAAAAATTACATAAATCATTTTTATTAGATTGATAATCAAAAGGTGAGGCTGTGTTGGGATTTTAATTTGTAAATGAACATAATAATGATGATTATAAAAAAAAAAAAGGAACAAAGCTCAGCTAAATCTAACTGATGTTGGATGGATAATGAAGGGAACTGACAAAAAATAAATAAATAAAACAATAATTTATCACATCAGCCTATCTCTGCGGCCAACTGCGGGAGCAGCACATAGCTGGAGCGACTTCTCAGAGGTGCAATTCAATCTTTGAGATCAACCCCCCGCCCCCTCCACTCTCCCTCCCTCTGACAATCAGCAGTTGTACATCCAGGACTGAGTGAATCTGTCGAGATGAAAACCGATCAATATGCGGTGACCAGAATCCCGTGGCGCTATAAAGCAGGCCAATTTTCTTTAACGCATCTAAAGTGCAGGAGGGCTGCGCTGAAAGAGAGAGGGAGAGAAAAAGAGGGCACTTCTGGTGATTTTTTTTTTTTTTTTAAATTAATCAATTTAATTTTTTTTGTAAAATGCTGCTTAACTCAAAATGTAAAACAAATGCTTAAAATGTCATGATAATATATTGTTTTATTATATGAGGATTTGTAAAAAAAAATGCATACAAGAGGAATATTTGTAGTACATCGGGTCAAAATGTAGAGCAAATTTTGCTCTTAAAATTTTGGAAGTTTTTTTTGTTGTGGCTGCACCCAAAACTAGGGGCCCCTTCCCCTCACATCACCTCTCTTCACCCCACCACCACCACCAGAGATCCCTGGTGATGAACTTTGGTTAAGAGGCACTGTTCCATATAGAGGCAGCATCAGCATTACATTTTAATGAGCTGATGGGAGAGCCTGGACAGCTCCACACAAGACATCTTTTAAATAGAGAGAAAGAGAGAGAGAGAGCAAAAAAAAAAAATAAAGAGGGGGGGATGAAGAAAATTCATTTCATGCTTCGTGGCTGCTTAAAAAGCCCCATTTAAGAAGGCTCAGACACATGTATGTGATAAATTCAAAATGTACGTTAATATAATCAAAAGAGCTATAACTTATTTTTTTCCAATTCCAATTAAAGGTAGGTTTATTTTGGAAAGGAAAATGGAATTAGGGGAGGCTTTGTGTGTCTTTGTTTATATGGGGAAATTAAATTCTGAACACAAAGAGCTGTAATTCGATCAACCAAATATGAGAGCTGGTGTGAATTTCCATCATGGGTGGTTCTTCCATAAATACCGCCCCAGGCAAAAGCAACAGGAGGAAATTTTAGCTTTTTTTTTTTTTTTTTCTTTTAAGGAAAATTATTTTTCCATAAATCAGTTTCATAAATTCAAAGTGTGTTTAAAGAGTCTAGCACTAGTGATGATTTACTCCTGGTTTAATCGATCTATTTGTTGCAATTTGTCCCAATTTAAAGTAGTATGCCAAAAATATACTTAAAGGTCTTTTTCTGTATCTTGTTCGAAACAGAACAAAGATTTCATAATTCTCAAATTGTGTTTAAAGTAATATCTGTTCAGAACCAATTGAAGTTGTGCTATTTTAGATTTAGAACAGCTATTTGAATGTAATCCAGAGTCGGTAAAAGTTTATGAAATATCCCTTTACTTTCATGCTTTTAAGAGCCTGCAACCAAATGCCAGCTTTAGTCTTGTTCTAAACAGAAGGCCATATTTTTGTTCTGATGCTTACATCATGCACAATACAGGGTGTACTCACTTTTCCACTGCCTGAAGTTGACAAGAAGTAAGAGAAAGCCTATTAGTTGGGAAAATTACAGGAAACTTTTGTAGGGCGACCCATGACACACTGGCTCCCTGGGCGAAGGCCGTATCGCCCACATCATATATCATACCTTATTCCTTTCATTCTCTTGCTCTGTAATCCAGTGCCACCCACAGTGAACATGAAAAAAAAAATCCTTTGTAGAAGAAGAAAGAAGAATTTGTTTTGATGTAGCAAATGAACACATCTTTAACGGTTCAATTTGAGATAGATTGTCACTGGAGATTTCCAAAAGAAAATGACTAGAAACATTCAAATGACAGGAGACTTTTTTTTTCCTCTTCAGATGCTTAAAGAAGATTTAAAAAAAAGCACAAAACAAAAAAAACACTGGAGCCAAACTCTTTTCCAGTTGGGTGCTTCAGTGGATTCCAGTGGCAGACAGTCTGACCTCAGAACCGTTAACAAAAGAGGATGCTAGATTTAAACACCTTTCTCCTGCATGCATTATTAAATACAACAGAGTTAGTGTTGTAGCTATAAAGAGCCACCAAAACCAACACTTTCTGCTTGACATAAAGAAAAAAAAATAAATCAAACAAAAAAAGAAAAAGTCTTCAATGGTGCTCGATATTATTGATTCAGAAGTAAAGCAATTTTAATATCTCTTCAGGGGATTTTCAGCAACAAGCAGGTCATTAATTCATTCTGCTAAATTGCTTATTCAATATGAAGAACATGGATACCGAATAAAATCTTTTTAATTTATGTCGCGCAGACAAGTCAAGGGGTCGAATAACTGTTGTGGGGGGTAAAAAAAAAATATCAATACATGCTTTCTGGGAAGGTGTGTTTTAGGCGTATTTGCCTCCAAGGGAGAGATTTTTTTTTTTTTTCATTTGTGACATTGTCGAATTTATTTCTCGAAAACCTCCAGGCTCCTGCGATAATATTACTATCCAAAATAACTCAGATTTTACTTTTAATTTTTAGGAATACAGAGGACAAAAAGCGCAAAATCACAGAAATCTCTCTGCAGACCTCTGGTGAGGGGCTCCCACGGCATCCATGATGAATAGTTTTAAAGTTTACAAATTATTGTGACAGCTCCCTTTCTCCCCGAGTGCCATTCAGATTAAAGGAATCTAATGCTGGCGTAAGCTTGTGCAAGGCAATAAGGAACTATTGCTTTCCTGTCACATATAATTTATAGCTTTCTATTTGCATCTGTTTGCCCGTGTGACTAATCCCCAACTTTTTCCTCACACTGGCCTCAATCAATACAACCTCATCCGCATTGGCACATGGGGGGCCATGGGTTGAGTTTGATCGGTAACTGTGAAGCCCCTTCCAACCTGGGTGGGTCAGGGCGGCGGGGGGCCAGGGGGGTGGAGGTGGCGGCTGCTGATTAGTGTGGGCCAGGTAGAGCTAGTGAAGCTGATCATTGAGGTGAATTGATGTGATTTCATGCTTTGTTTGCAAGATCACCCAGACCAAAAAGTGCAATAGAGAGTTTTTTTTCCAGCTTTTATGACGAAACCACTGACCACATCCATGTTTGTGAATAAGTTGGATTTGATATTTTTGTCAGAAAATATATTTGTGGTAGCTGCCATGATGCTCAAATTAGAGGAGGAAAAATTCAAGAAGTTATCTTAATATTGGTGATCAGACGTGCTTCATGTCCTACGGGTCTGGTTCTGGAGGGCTTAGGGCTCCTGTTGATCCTTAGAGCAACAAAACTACTTGTGGCGCATTTTCCTCCGGTCTGTAGGAAAATGCTTGCTTTTAAAAACTGTCTTCAGTTTTTAAAAGCAAACTGAAGACAGATCTGTTCAGGTAGGTTTGCAATTTCAGATATTTCTGCATAAACTTCAAGATTTTAACAATCACTGGAAGCTGATCTGTCATCATCAGTTAATGGAACAAATATAATCTTAAGGTGCTCTCCAAAATAAATAGATAAATTTCACATGCAGTAATATACAGGTATTTGCATCTAAGACAGAGTCGATAACATTGTAATTTGAGCCCAGTTGTAAAACACTGCAGCCAAGTTATTTTGCCTGTTGGTAAAACATTTTCGAACTAAGCAAGGACAGTCAATTCAGGCGCTGACTTTGCAGTAATACCTCCTCCTGAGCAAGAGTGTAGCAACTGTGGAGAGTTGACTGCATCAGCTTTTCAGCAATCCTGCATAATGTGCATGCATGTGGTGACAGTTGAAAGGAAAACTCCTTTTGTTAGCGGCGGCAGGATAAAAGTGAATTATTGAAGAAAAACTAGAGTATAAAGATTTGTATTCAGACGCTTCCTTGCAAAAGTAGATCTGCAACTGTCCTTACCATCCCGGTGTGAACCCAACAAGCAGAAGAATGCTACCTTGGCTTGGACATTTTAATGTTTCTTTACTTAATGACTTGTCTGCATTTCCTCACTTCCTTATCCTCGAAAATTATATATCTGTTTGATCATTTTTTAATTGTTTGTTTCCTTAGTTTGATTGTTTCTAGAATGGTTTTATGTCTGGTTGTCTGTGTTTATCTTTGGTAAAACACTTTTATACTTGTCTGCATAAAAGTTTTTTTGTAAAAAAAAAAGTTTCACTGAATACAAGTTGACTGAGAACCACTCGTTACATCTCCTCCTCTTTTCTTTTTCTCCAGGATCATCAGAACAAAGGTCCAGCAGCCTTTCCATCCATCTCCTGATGGATCATCGCTTTCAACGCCCGGTCATACAATAGGTAAAGAAATACCATCTCAGAACCTGCACATGTGGTTATTAATTTTCATTAATTTTTTTAATGAAAATTGTAAAATGAGTGATGGGGATTATTTGTTAAACATTAACTTACATCTTCAGCTTCACATTTGAAATTGGCACATTCCATGATTAACTGAAAGATGGAAAACAATTTCCGTATACAAACCAGGAACCATTTCTAAAACGTTTGCCTGCTTCAGTTCTGAAAAAAGCTGCTTTTCTACCGTCAGTGTAAATTTAGAAAATGTAAAAACTGCATGAAAAAACTAAATTTACAGTCGGAATCATTAAAAAAAAAAAAAAAGAAACTTAGTATTTCTAAACGCTCTACCTCTTTAACTAAGATTGTACGTTTCTAAAAACCTGCTATATCAAACCAGATACTTGTCTTCTATCCTCTGGAGGAAGTTTAAGATGACACCTTCGATGAATAGTCACACGTAATAAAATATTTCAAAGAAAAGTTCTTATTTAAGATAAGTTTAAGCAGTCATAAAACAACAAAAAAAATTTATACGTCTTTGTATTTTACAGAAAAGAGATAGTAAACAATATGTTCTTTTCATGCAAACTTTTCCGACTTTTATTTCTTGTATCAGTTTTTAAAGTGGTTTATAAATTGAAAAGTTACAGGACAACAGGTTTAGCTTTGAGCTGAACACAAAACTACTTCAATAACTGGGAACAATTTGAAGATCAGTGTGTTTAATTTAATTTAAAAAAAAAAAATTAAGACTTTGTGGGTGGTGTACCACAGAAGTCTGTGTAGGGACGAAAATTATGTGCATGTATTAATTAAAAAAGTATTTAAAATGTCAAAATGTAATTTGTTATATTTGCTGATGAGTGGGTGAAAATGTAGAGCAACTTCAAATTCATAAGAATAAAACAGATGGTTAAGCAGAAGTATTTTGTCAACTAAGCTTAAATCAAAGCAAAATTCATGGCATTCCTGTATTCAGAAAAAACAGAGAAAGAGAAAGAGTACATGAGATCAAATTCCCAGGAGCTTTTACAAAAACGGTTGTAAAATGTGCTGGAAACCTCATATTAACCACATGCAAACACCTGTCTGAAAAAGCTAAGCACACAATAAACCAAAAATCTGTTCTCTTGGTGAAACAGTCACTTTGTGGAGCTGTGGGAAAAAGACTTTTAAAAGTTCAGCACTTCATTATTAATAGTAACAAAAGAACAAAATTGGAACACCAAGATTGTGCTTGCTGTGAGGATTAAACCATTCTGTTACAGAGAAAGTGTTATAATTTAAGAGACACGTTCAATTTAAATATATAGCTTCACGCAATTAATGTCTTAGTTTCTTATGTACATACTGCCTAATGAGTGTGTTTGTGGACTTGCGTTAAACTATGCATATTGGTTGATATTGACAGATATTGATTCGTAAACTCAGTAACCAGCACTAAAGAGGAGCAGATTTACACTCCTTTTAAATCATGTAAATTGAGTGAATAAATGTGATGGCTTCATCTCAGTTGTTACATTTGTTTACATTTAAATGTCCAAAATAAAAAAGTCAATGAATGAATTTTCTTTCTGCCTTTCCCACAGTACCAAACACAGCTTCCCCACCTGTAACCAGCGCCTCCAACGACCCTGCGGGATCCTACTCCATTAACGGGATTTTGGGTATTCCTCGATCCAACGGAGAGAAGAGAAAAAGAGATGACGGTAAGAGGGCCATGTTTAAGATTTAATAAATAAATAATGCCTAAAAGGGCTGACAGAAAGTTTTGCATTTTGAATGGCTTTATCCTACAAACTCCTCTGTGCTGAGCTTGCATTAAAGCCTGCCTCAGTTCCAGTATGACCCCTATAAAACACCTGAGTCTGGACTCCGTTACACCGCTGTGTCAACCTGCCAACGAGTCCTTTGATTTGAAGACACGACCTCCGCTGTTGTCTCCTACAATTAATCTTTATGGAAGTGATTAAAGGGCTTTAGATAATTACATGTCAAGATGATGTAGCCAACCACCCAGGTCAGTCAAGAAAGCTGCTGTAGCTCTGAGAAGAGCTTTTCAGCCCCTGCACCCCCTCACCTCCCAACAACCAAAAGTAGCTTCATTTCTTCTGCTGGGTTGGTGGGTATAAGGAGGCCTGAGGCGATATAGATTATTGGTTCTGTAAGCAATAGGCCTCCCTAATGTCACTACATAAGAAGCTGATGAGAATGGCTAAACAGATGCAGCCGAGTTAGAAGGCATGCATGGGTACGGAGCAGTTATCTCAAACAGGGTGGGGAATGAGTGCCTTATTTCTGCAGTTCTCCTGAATGAGAGCTAATCAGAGCTCGGTGGCAGTTTACATAGCGTCTTCCTTTGTTCTGGCGTTTGTCGGAGGGGGGGTGGAAGGAGAGGTTTGTGGGATATTGAGTGGAATTGATGTTTTATGTGCGTGTGGGGAGGGCAGGGATGACTAATGACCTGTCAGAGGTAGATTTCCTGGCAAAGATATAAAAACCAGCATGACGTGGACATGGCAAATGACATAATCAAGTCTTTTCCCTGTAAGAGATGCAATCGCAGGGGCATAATGCAAACGTCTGGTGTTTTCTGGAGGTTCATTTTCAGTCGTTCGAGGACCCTCTCGTATTAGCCAGGGTGTAATGTCTAGTCACTGAATGATAAAATGCGGGCATTTCTATGCAGATTGCTACTGAAGGGCAAAGAGGTATTAAAGGGCATGCAGGGGAATAAGCAGCGTGTTTGAGGGGAGAAAGGCAGGGCTCTTTTTTCGTGGAGGTCTTCCAGCTGACAGCGCCATGTTTCTACAGCTATTCAGCCTCAAATGATTCCCCTGATGTGTTGCCATCTCCATGATTTAGGTGCTCGGCCAGCGTTACGATGAAAGAGAAGAGAGCTGAGCGGTGGGTGTGTGGAAGGGTCTGTGTTTGTGTCAGAGCAGGACTTGCTCTGAGAGTGGTGAGGGGGTTTTGGTTTTTATATATATGTACTCCCTCAGTGCCTTGCCTGGTGTCTACCTGAAACCACAGGGTCACAGATACTTTATCTCTCCCCAACACAAACTTCAGATCTTGGCCAAACACACAAACGTACACGCCTACACACACGGTTGCAAAAGGAATGTCTTGCCTTGGGCCACAGTTTGTAGGAATAGTATATTACACAAGGTGCTACCCTGTAGACACAATCGTCCTGTTGCTGTTTTCTCTTAAAGAGCACCTCACCAAAAAGAAATAATAATAAAAAATAAAAATAAAAATGCAAAATTGAAATATTTCTTTTAGGGAGGTGACAGCATGTTTAGGATTTTTGCTGTGATAAACAGTCATTTCTTGAGTGATTTCTCTTATAAAGATTGTTCAATAAATTTTATTGCTTGCTTATGTGTGCCTGTGGGAATCAACAATAGCATGCATTCACTCTTAAAAATGCAACAACTCAGCTTAAACAATAAATGTAATTATTTGCAGGAATTATTTTAGGCAATTTACAACTATTAAGCTCCTAAATTCATTTATCTGGCAGTATAATTATGTTTCTATATAACTTCAAGCTTAATTATGTTGAGCCAATGTCATTTTAAGTTTATTTTAAATATTGCCAACTTACTAATTGAAATGAGTATAAGTAGGAAGTCTGATTAAAGTTTTCCTCTACACTGTTTATTACAATCTGGCAGTTATATAAATGTGAATATTGCTGATACACTTATGCATCCTGCACAAATTTCCGTCCTTATTTTCAGTATTATTATTTATATTCAAATTTTATTTTACAGTTTTTTTAGTCTCTCAGGATTTATATTTCTTTAATCAAGATGGTTGATATTGCTGCTTTGAATTTTGTAGTCTCTGCACGTCACAATCTATAAAGTTTCTTTGTTTTAGGTCAAAATATCTTGTATGTTTACAAGGTTATTTAAGAAGCCCAGCATCACAAAAGGCAGCTGTTAAACTTAGCGTATCATCTACCTGTTTATGGTGCCCCAATTCGTCTATGAAGAAAATAGTTATATTCAATGAATTAGAATGCTAGAAACGTTCACTTATTTTTAGAACTCAATTCACTAAGTAAAATGCATTACATATTGCACATAGACTAAAGTTTTCAAGCTTTTATTTCTGATGATTTTCTGCTTACAGCTAATGAAAACATGACATATATGATTAGCATATTACCAGATGTTAATCGAAATCCTGCCTGCTGACAGGTTGTTTTCAAAACAAACCTGATCCGAACGGATTTTGTAATTTACTGCATGTGACTATATCCCGCAAAAAGCAGCTGCATTTGGGAATTTCCGAAACTCACTGTTAAGAGAAAAAATGCCTTTAGTTTTATTGCTGTGCTTGCTTGTTGATTTTATCGTGTTTTCGCGATGGCTTGTTTGCTATTTAGACATATTTTGCCTCGATCAGTAGGCTGTAGTCTATACTGAGTTAATGCTTGGATTAAATTTCCTCACTGTGCAGTAGCTTCCCTGAGCTCTATTTAAGTTGGTAAGCCTCATGATTATTATGGCACAAGCAGTCATTATCAAACACGAACAAAAAAACAAACAGAGGGAAAGCAGTGGGGGAAAGAGAGGGGGCAGGAAGGGGAGAGCAACACAAGCTCCAGTGAAACGGATTGGCTGTGGAGCTCCCAGTATTTGTTTTAGGCCGTGACTGTGGCTCTCTGCCAAGCAGGCAGACAGCTCCTAAGTTTCCAAGTCAGCAGTGCCCTTAAAAAAGGCCCCCCCACCCCATTACAGGAAGGATGTAGAGATAATGTAGTGTGACACACGTTATGTACACTGGGTCTCTGCTAGAAGAGCTTCAGGGACACAGGTGTCATAAGAGCCATTAATCTACCATTGTCACGTGTTATTGCAAATTAAAAGCACCGTGTTACAGTTGGCAGCTATTGTTGCGAATGGACAGGGAGCGGGAATGCAAGCGAGACCCCTGGAGACGGTGACCAGCCTTTGGTGAACACGGCTGTCCGAGCCTTTTACAAATTGACATGTATTAGAATTCACAATTCTGCAGAGAAAAGCTATTACCTCTCAGATTAACATCCAAGTAGCTTTCCACCACCCCCACTGATTCTGACTCTGTTTGCTTTGAGAAAAAAAAAAGAGGAGCTCAAGCTGTGTTTTACTGAGGAACGCAAAGACAATTTGTCAGTATTTAGAAACAAATTTAATTCATGACTTTTTCATTCACAGTATGAAACCACCTGAGCACACAGCAAATATGAAGTCAGAGGTGGGTTTTGCATAAATGGCATCTAGATAGACTGATTAGAATGTTATAAATTGATCTGAGTCTTTGACCCAGCAAGGATAAATGGGCCAATGGTTGGTTGGATGGATGGATATAAATTTGAGATATATATTAGGGAACTGGTTTATTTATTTATTGCTTTCATAAATAAAGATTTTACAAATGTAATCAGCGTAGAATCTGACGCAGGTTCGACTGAACCAACCCAATCTAAGAATTTTCAAATTTGAATTAGATTTTCCAGATATTATTAAAAGCAATCCAGTTTCACACCAAAAAGAAAAATGCCTCTTTACTTTAGCAAAGACTCAAAAGCAGCAAACCAAAGACCAGCAGCACAGTCTGTTCATAGCTGCAACTCATTACCATATTTTTTAGGCAGGTTTTGACAACAGGAACTGATTCTTTACCCGTTCTGTTTCTATTGCCTAACCTAAGCAGGGTTTCCAAATCCGGTCCTCGAGACGTACCATCCTGTTACTTTTGACTGCATTCCTTCTCCCACACCTCTGAACTAAACGGAACGAATTCCCTCATCACCTGAGGCCTGGTAACAAGCCATTCAATTGATTTAGGTGGGTTGGAGAAGAATGTATCTTGAGGCTGGAAGACAGTAGTTCTCAGGGACTGGACTTTGATCTCACAAGTATCCAAAATGGTCAGTTTTATTTATTTATTTTTCTCAGATAATCATAACTTTTAAAGTCCACTCAGTAATACAGAATCTGGAATTAGCTATGTTTTTTTCTTGCAATATCTGCATAAAAATCCCACGACATAATAACACCAACAGGAAGAGGAATCTTTTTTTCTCTTCTTGTCATTTGGTCATAAACCTTTTTTTTTTAACACATGTGGAATATGTCATTCAGAAAATGTTGTCTGTAATATGCAAATAAAACAACTTGTAATAATTTGTAATGTGAAGAACTTGATATGTCACGTTTTTGCGAAGGATTGGGTAGTTTTTGTGACTCGGGACAAATGTTATCAACTAGAGGCGAGGAGAAAAGTGACTGTTTGTGTTGTAAAGGTCTCTGGACCCTGTTCTTGAACAGTGGATTTGAAAAATGATGGGAGCTTTACATTCCTTTCAAATAGAGTGTGCATTTCCCTAATGTAGAAATGCGCGCTAGAAAAATAGGAACAAATTCCAGAAAAGTAATTTCCAGGAGAAAGACTGTATATTTAGGACCGAATAATCAAAATTAGATTTTTTCTTTCTGCCTATGGTGTCTACTACATGGTTGAGTAAAAACAGATACGGATTTTTTTATTCTAAAGCACTTTTGCAGCCTTTACTCCGTCACGCCCTGTTCTATGGTGGTCAGCCAGATCTGTTGTATTAAGAACTGCCAGTGGATAAAGTGACCAGAAACAAACCTCTGACATGAGCCTGTCAAGCATGATTCTTTATTTCAGCCTTCTTGCTTTTGGTTGAGTTTTTTATTTATTTATTTTTTTCCGATTTATGATCAAAACCCAGGCTGACAAATGTCCTGATAAAGATCGTAAACATACATGACATGACAGTATGCTATGAATGAATTATTTCTCATCTCTGCGCGTCACGTGGACTAAAACGATGGATCTGAGATGAGTGATGGAGGGGACCTCCGTCACACCCTGTTCTGTTTACCAGCATCTGTTTTGGGGGGAAGGAAAAATGCAGAAAGTCAGAGAGCAACAGAATGTCTGGACCTAAACACAACAATCCAAATTAGATTAATAAGCCAATTAACTCCATTTTTGCAGTTATTCCATTAGGCTCACTCCATAAAATTCACAAATCTACACATTTTTAGCTTATAGTAAGAGAGAAGCTGCAAATATTTGGGTTTTTGCTCATTAATTGAATTTCCATCAATCCACTGAGCAATTTGGTGCCCAGTCCTTAAAAACTAATTGCAGAGCTTTAGTGATGCAGAACAAACATTTTACATCCCACCGACAGTATTTCATTTGTGTTTACATAATCAAAACATTCAATTAGAAAAGCAAAATGCAGCTGAGTTCATCCAAATGGATGCAAATGAGTTTTAATTTGATTCCATTTAGCCCAGAATTGAATCAGGCAGGGAAATTATAGAGGCGTGTTACTGCAAAAATGTATGTTGGTTTGTTAAGGTTATAAGAGCGAATATCTGTTGCCATGTTATGTAAAGAAACTACAGTGTTGGTAGGAGAGAAACGAAGCGGGAATCTGAAGAAAGTTTTCCATGACTTCAAGAAGTCAGCTCAACCTTCCAACACTTTGAATAAAAACTTTAAGGCCTCCATTTTTATTTAATCCTCCGCTCAACTCAGGCTTTTGAGAGCAAAGCAAGTTTTGTTTGAGGAGTCGCACAGACTCATTCGAGTCCTTAGAGATGTGTTGGAAGAAGCTTCTTGCTGGGGGTCATGACCTTTGGGTGCCAAACCCGCAGAGAGGAGTCTGTCTTACGGAGCTGGCTATCTGATCCATTGGAGGCCGTTTCCTCGTTACCAGAGTGTTAATGCAGACTGATGTCAGGATGAATATTATCACTCCGAGGGATAATCAATAAACGAGCAGAGAGAATGAACAGGCATGTAGCTCACACATACAGAGCCACTGTGGTCAAAGATTGTTATCACTGCTGTGTAATGGGCTCATTTGGTGTATGTCCAAACATTTGGTTTGACTTCCTGTTGTGAAAATGTGCACTGATGGACACTTAGTGGCACTTTTCTTCTTTATATTTATTTTTTAAGGTCAATATCCAAAAGCTTCTATCCCAGCTTACTTTAGAATAAAGGCAAAACTAATAAAGCAGTATTCATAGTTTGATGAAAAAAAAGGCATCAAAAGGACTATCACTTTTTTGTTCAGGGTACCAAGACAGAACAGTTGTCACCACTGTTGCTGACTTGCAACAAGACGGTCCAGGGATTGAATCCAGGTCTTTCTGTCAGGAGTCTGCACATCCTCCACATGCATGTGTAGGTTAACTAGGGCTACATTGGTTTCCTCCTACAGCCAAATGCACATTAAGCGTACTCTCCTCATCAATAAACACGAGCGTCTTGGACCTTGCGGACCAGCAGGCTCCCCCAGTTATTCTATTTTTAGCAGAGCCGAACCACAGTGTTCCACTCGGAGATATACAGCTTTCTATTAATGGGGCAATAATGTGCTGGCTTATTCACTGACCAGTCAAAGAAGAAGAAGAAAGGAACCGAAAACGGGAAATTTCCCACCAGAATGTCATTTCGGTTTTGTTATTGCTGGGAAATAAATTATTCCAATATGAAAGACAGACAATCTTTCCTCGCTCAGTTTCTGTAAAACAGTTGTTGTTGTTGTTTTTCTCCGTCTTCTCATTAATCTGATTATTTTTTGTTTATCTGCTGTGTGTTTGATTGGGGTTATTATTAGACTGATGACTTATTCAGCATGTAAATACCAAGAAACTACCAGTTCATTATGCCAAGATAATGTCAAAATATTATAGAAATATTATAATGCTGCTACAAAACTTGGGAGGGGAGTCTAACATTTACTCAGTGTCATTAATAGAGTTGTCTCAGAACACTGCAGGTTTGTCAGAATTGATGAGAGCAGATTGGACTGTCCTCAGTTTGAATGGGAGGAAGAGTGTGCAACTTGACCCAGGATGGCTCGTCTTGTGCGTGGGAAGTGGCGAATGACAAATATGTTTGTGGGGGGTTGAGGGGCGGTATTGATCAGGTGCTGTGGCTCAGGCGAGCTGATGGAGAGTAATTAATGACTCTATTTGCTTTGGTCGAAAAGAGAACAACTGAGCTTGATAAAGTGACCAAGAGCAGCAGCAGTAGTAACAGGTGAGTGGGATTCATGTGGCTGTGTAGATTTATTTATTTGTGCCAAATTGCCACAGAACGAGTCAGAGTTGTTGTTTGCTTTTTATGTATGTTTGTAAAGAAGTTATTAGAATTTGGTGGATATATTGCTGCTATGTACTCACATTGCCATTTTTGGGCGGTTTGGACCGGAGTGTCTATTTTTATGATTTCAAATTACAACGGAGTCAGAATCCCTTTATTGTCCCTTCGTTCTGTTTAAGTTAACTGTTTAATCACTGCTTGTCATTTATTTTTTTAATTTTTATTTTTTATTATTATTATTATTTTCAAATGTGGAGTCATGGCAGAGTTGTGTATTTTCTGCCTCAATGTACACCAGTCTTCTATTGGTGATTGAATCCAATCATCACAATAAATACCTGACATTTTTTATGCCAGGTAGTGAAAAAAGTGATTTAAAGACTCTATAGGAATACATTTTCATAGCAAATACATACTCCTGTTTTTTAAAAAGATGAATGTCAGCCTCTGAAATATTAAAAAGTTTTATGCTCTCTGGAAACAAGGAAACTGTAGACATTAATGTTTGGTTTTAAAGTCAAATCCAACATTATAGTCTGGTGAAAGGTTTGCTGTTATGTTACACCATCATGCATCATCCTACCTTCTTGTCCTCAAAAATGTAGTATACTTAAAAAACCCAATGTGTTACTTAGACAAAAAATAACAATGTAGTTAAAGTGTAATGTATTCATTGCCAGCCCTCACAATGCAGGCATCTAATCCAAAACGAGATCCTACCACACTCACAGTAAAACAGTACTCTAAGCATAAAATAATGTTGTGAGAATGTTTTATTGTTTTGTGTTAAGTGACGCTGCAGCACCATATAAAGTACTCCACACCAAAGCAATGCAAGGCTTTGAGTTCCTATATATTTATTGTATAATCAGTGATGGCATAGTTACTTTGAAAAAGTAACTTTAATGGGATTACTGATTACTCCTTGAGAAAGTAACTTAGATTACTGACTACTTGATTTGGAAAGTAACTAAGTTACAATAAAAGTAACTTTTCTAGTTACTTTCAGTAGCTGTTAACAACAAGGCTCCACCACTTGTGAAAATGGCATTGATCTTTCCAATACTCAATGTAAGCTATTTTATAATGGTAACATCAACAATGTGCCTCCACTTATAAGGTTGAACTGAAACCATTAAACAAATAAAGATTGTTTAATGGTTACAACAATACAAAAAAAAAAAAAGTTAGTAATTTGTGTGTGTTTTTGTGTGGTCCACTGTTGTCTGGAAAACTCTGAGAAGGATTTTAAAGCCCCCACCGTTCCCCCCAGCCTCCAGGTTCTGCGTTACGGCCCTGTGTTTGGTGTCAGAGCGCAGCGCACAGCGCACAGCGCTCCTCCTGCAGCTCCAGAACTCAGATGGATGTTGCACATATGTTAATAATTATAATGGCCTTTAGTTGGACAACTTTACGGACTCGTTCTTTCGTGGCTGTTTTCATGTTTATTGCGCTGTTCAGATTAGTCTCGATGTTTGCAATTTTCTGGAGCGCAAAGCGAAGCTCGACGTAATTATTATTTTAAGTTTAACAAAGACACAGAGGGGACGGATAATCCGAGAAATGATGGACAGAGAGACTCTGACTAAAACTACCTTAATGACGGACAAATTCTGGGGTTTATTCTGAGTCTCTGCTTATTTCCAGGCCCAAATGAGTAACTTTACGTTCAAAAACGAGCCCAAAAAGGCGCAACCCGCGACTCATTAAATTTGCAAGCGACTTTAAAAAAAGAAAACAAAAAAAAAAAAAAGCAAAAAACAAAACCGCTTATAATAATCAAAATTGGCGACAGAAACTCAAAATAGTTCCTGTTTTTCCACCAGCAAAAAGCGCATCTCCCTCCATTGTTTACATTCTGACGCATAGAGACGTCGGTCACTCGACAAGATGCGTAGAGGAAATACAATTAAATAACAAAAGGAGATAGTAATGCACAGTAACGCAAAGTGATTTTGATAAGTAACTGTAGTCTGACTACTGGATTTGAAATAGCAAGACGTTAGATTACTGGTTACTGAAAAAAGTGGTCCGACGTTACCAAGTAACGCGTTACTGACAACACTGATATACCTCTAAAGTCAAGTGCTTAACAAGAGCTACCATTATGTTACGCGTCAAAACTGAGTGAGCACTGATGGCTGCATTTAGACAGCTTATTTGCGGATATTAACTGTGTACAAGTTTGGCTTTTGTGCTTTTCTAATTCTGAACTTAGAAACAAATTTACTCATAAGGCAGTTCGATGAGCAGATAGCACTTCTCTGCTGTGCTGATACAGTTTTATTAGACTTTATGTAGCGTTACGTCTGCAGTTAGGGAATGGCCTGACCCTATTTATGAATGTTTCTAAAAATTCCATGACAATAAATAGCTTGGCATTCTCAAAGACCAGCATTGTTTATGTCATACTTATTGCAAAATTCAAATACAATCTGCTGAAACCTAGAAATAAGTAAAAGAAGAGAAGAAAAACTGCTTACACTGCAAAAAACTATTATCTATTTGTATACTTTTCTCATGATGTTAAACTGTTTTCATAAAAAGAGAGATAACTTTCTGTAGTGAACTTAATCAAACATTTTTTTGTCTTGTAGCCAGTAGGGAATTCTATGTTTTTATTAAGTTACTAATAGACAAATTACTATGCCTTTAATAACCTATCTAAAAGCCAACTCACTCACTCGCAAGCATGATGTATTATGCCTCCTGTGTCAATGTTGTTGTGAGTTTGTTCCTTCTATGAACTATTACAGTTGTGCAGAAAACAGAAAAGGAACTGCTCTCAACAGTTAAAGGAACGTCAAATACAGTGGACCCTCACATATTTACAGTTCAGTATTTGGAAACATAACTCCAAATTATTCATGGGTTTTATTTTATTTTTTGCATATCAAAAATATAATGCAGCTTGAGAAGCTCAAATTTCTTGTCCCAAGAAATTTGTTCCAAATTGCTGGAATTTGCAAAGCGGCCAATTCAGGAGCTGCTTTTTCCTTTTGCCACTGCTGTACCCCTAAGAGTGGAGATAAAGAAAACTATAGCTGTTAACTTCTGCAGAGGTGACAATGTAGTTTCTAGTGTGTGTATTACTGCATATTAAAGTATGTTTAGTCTTTGAAGTATTAAAATAGGCAGGTATATGCTCAAGAATTTGTGGATTTCCGCTATCCGCAGTAATGCACAAATGTAAACATTTCTCCTTTAACACCTGCTATTCAGTTCCTAACATGCGTTATTTTCACATGTTTTTTCATATGCAAACTAACTAAAAAGTACAGGAAATTGACAACGATAAAGAAGAAAAGATTCAAAGCAAGTATAAACCAATGATTCTGTGAAACTGTTTAGATAATCCAATAAGAAAATGTTATTTTGTGCAACCAAACTGTTGCTAGAAACACGATAGCTTCCGTATCTTGGCATTGTCAGCACATATTTGTGTTTACACATTTGCAGATGCATTGACACACACTCCTTCTTCCACTCCATTTTGCAGCTCATCCATGTCCTTTTGTGGACAGGCTTTTGAGGTTCATCTTTTGACCCTGGAAAAAGGTCACGGAGCCGGATGGAAAGGCACTAACCCTCCTAAATTGGCGCTTTTGCACAGACAAGATTGATCAATTGAATTGTATGGCAGGGGAAAACGTGGGATTAAGTAGAGTATTATACGCACAACGAGCTGAGGCATGATGTTCATTTCGAGTTCATTTCTGCTCCCTCTTGCCACCAGATCAGGCAATCAATAGCTGGGCCTTGCATATCATATATCACTGCTCTCTCACTGAGGGAAGAACATAATCTGCAGCAAATTTAGAATGACAGATTTGTTAGGGAGCTGAAGCTTTCCTGGGATTCTGGGAGGAGACCTTCACTGCAGCCACTGATGGGGGTGGTAGGGTCTGTGAAAGGACTGTCTGTAAAAACGTTTTAAAGATTTGCACACAGCGATAAAAGCTAAGGCATCCTCCTCCGAACAACCAGGTAATCAGGTCAGGAGTGGAGGGAAAATTCCCATGTTTGGAGAGCAGGGATGATTGAACTAGACTGTGCCGTTTTATTCAGCCTCTTGTCCTCTGCCTCTGCTTCCAAATGGAAGTGCATTTGCAAAGAGAATAAAAGCATTATTGAATTGTAAAATGGTGATTGTACTTTAAAAAGCCACCTGATTTTAACATACATTGGGCTTTTTCCAGGTGGAAAGGAAGAATGAGATTCTCTGGCGGGAATGAAAGTGAAAAACCACTGTAATGGGCTTACAGCCGCTTTAATCATTTCACACACTTGCTTCGACTAGTTTATCTGTGCAAGTGACTGTAATCCATCAATTACCAGAGGGATCTCAGATTATGATGCCGTTAATTTTGTGCAGATAAAAAAACTCGTGTGATGTAGAAACTGGCTCACAGCAGCCATTTAGGTGCAAAAAAATTTACAGTTCCTTTTTTTTTTCTCTTGCGACACTTTTACAGTGATAAAATACATGAGGAGAATATAGAGTGCATATAGCTTGAAGTGAAGGCCAGCTTCCCGGGGTCAGTGTCTCGAATGTTGCTCTCTCTTCTTGTAGATGGTTCAGATGGTTCTGGCCCAAACAGTGATTCTCAGGGTAGCGTGGAGAGTTTACGGAAGCACCTAAGGGCAGACGCCTTCACCCAGCAGCAGCTGGAAGCTTTGGACCGGGTCTTTGAGCGCCCCTCGTACCCCGACGTCTTCCCCACCTCGGATCATGTCAAACCGGAACAGGTTAGTAGCTTTATTATTACTATTATTATTATTATTATTATTATTATTATTATTATTATTATTATTATTATTATTATTATTATTATTATTATTATTGTTATTATTATTATTATTATTATTTTACAGTCACTCACAAAACTCATTCACACAAATTCCCAACTCCAGGAAGAACAGCTAATTAAAGAAATGGCTGAAAGTGGCTAAGCACAGGATTACAGTCCGAGCGTGTATAATACTGAAGGGATCAGCAGGAAAACTCCCACACATTATTGATTTTTTAATGAAAAACACATTCCTTGTACCTGCTGTAATTGAGAATAACAGTGAAGCAGCATCAAATGAATCAATATCTAGATTTTCTTGTGGTTTTTTTTAATGCTTCTCACCTTTGTTGTTTATAATTCTGCATTATATGTTTATTTGTAGAGATGAAGCACGTTTCAGGATGAGACTCTCATGGTGTACCTTTTAATAAAAATACCATTGCTATGCAATATTTCAATGTAAATTTATAATGTTTCCTTTAATGAAGAAAAAAATGTAGAATAAACACCCATGAAATCTAGTTAAATCCAGATCACATCAAATTTAGTTTCAGTGTAAAGCATCAAATTACAACAAAAATATTTCCAAGTCTCTATACAAGATAAGGTGGCTAAATTCATTTCCCATAATATATGCTTAATTTAAGGTAAGATAGAGTATAATGCAATCTTATCATACATTTATATTCAAACACAAACATTTCAATACAATCTTACTTATATTACAGTACAATCAAAGTAAGTTGTTTCTAAGAAAGCTCAACTGAATGTATCAAATAATACAAGTATGTGGCCACAGTAGAGAGTAATGACTCCTCTTTTCACAGGAAGTACATTCAGATCTTTCATAAGAATGTGAGGCTCGAGGATACAGAAAGTGAATATAGACCAAAATAAAATTAATTACTCTTAATTAACCAGCTCAAGTATGACGAGTTGTTATTTGATTGTAAATTAATGGCTACTTAACAGGCGGTTCGCTGACATATTTTCATCACAGTCAGAATCATCTTTATTGGAGGTTTGTGCACACAAAGACTTTAGCTGTGGTCCCCTTTGCTCATGACATATGGATATTTTAAATATCAATATATAAATTTAGTCGGAATTAAAATATATTTTTTATGATGAATTTGCCTATGTACAATATAATATAAAAGAATAAAACAAGTTAAATGAATGCAAATGCTTTGTGCATATTGCTTACAAAACTAATACAATTTAAGCATTTCAAAAATTCTGAGGATTTTTGGACTAAATAAATATACTGCTCAAAAAAATAAAGGGAACACTTAAACAACACAATTTAACTCCAAGTAAATCAAACTTCTGTGAAATCATTGGTTAATAAATTTGATTTCCATTGATGATTTTTGTGTGATTTNAAGTATTCAATGAGAATATTTCATTCATTCAGATCTAGGATGTGTTATTTGAGTGTTCCCTTTATTTTTTTGAGCAGTGTATATCCTTTTTGACTGGATTTTTAATTTGAACATGTTAAACATATGTCATGTATGATAAACATGCATGTTTATGAGGTAAACCAACATCCATTGCTAATGCAAGCTGATGCGTGTAAGATTGGATAATTTCTTTCAGAAGCATCCACCAAAATTAGACTTTTGTGTGCTTGGTGGCTTATATATTTTGTCCATTTTTATTATTTTTTTTTAATTCCAGAATATTTTGGTGAGTTTTGGGAAAGTACACATAAAGATTGGTATTATACTTGAGAACCAAACACCAAAACGTTGTACTGGAAAGACAAAGGCTGCTCTAGCGCGACAATGTCCCAGTATATTTATTTATTTATTTATTTATTTATTTATTTATTTATTTTTGCTTTATCATCAAACTAAGGGTTAATACTTTTTTCAGCCTGGTTGTACATGAGCAGCTCTGTTTATCCTCATTGCCTAAAGTGAAATATGCTGGCTAGAAAATCATGCAAGTAGGAATTATTAAATGTTAGCCATGGCTGCGCGAACAAGAGAAAATGGGAGTAATTTCTAGAAAAAAAGATGAGCAGTAGCTATCTGTTATATGTCCTGACTCAAAAGTAGCAACCCCCTGCTTTTGTGGTCAAATTTGTTAGCAAAGGAAAATAGTTTTAGCAAAGGAAAATAGTTGAACTTTCTTTTAGACAGCTGACATGCCAATGTTTAGTAGCTAGTGGGAGAGGTGCAACACTGGATTACCCTATTCCAAACAGCATCAGAAAAGGACTTCAAACATTTTGAAGCCTTTGATTTTAGGTGTTTTGAAGCTGCTCCTTTGTAAAACATTGGTATACAATGGTAAAGGTTGCTGCCCTATGCCTAGCATACAATCGTCATGACATGACTGCCTGAAAATTGCAAACAGCATCCAACAATTACAAATCAACATGAACACCATACTCTTATTTGTAGAGAAAATTAATTGGCATTTGCAAAACTGCAAACCCCCCACACAGCAAGACGACAATCAAATACCACCTTTTATTAAAAGCTCTGGGCTTATTACCATGGATAACCTTTATTTACTATTAAATAACAAGAGACAATTAATGTCTCCCCCCAACCCCCAAACTACAAGTCAGACCCATAAAGCAAAAAGCAGTCCCCTAATTGAGTTCATTTTAATTTCTCTCCAATCGGGGCGAATTACACAGGTGATAAATCAGTGGGACAGGCCTCACCTCCAGAAGAAGGCCTAATTTGCAGCTAATTACAAAACTGATTCCTACTGGAAGATCAATACCAAAACGAATTGGAAATGACTTGCCATTACAAAGAGCGTCAGGGAGAGTATTAAAAGGCAGGGGGGAAAGGGTTAGACCAGGAAAAAGAAGAGAGTTAAGTGAGAAAAAAAAAGAAAGGATGCATAGAAATAGTCCAGAAAAATCAGCTTTAATTTACTGCAATATTAATCAGAGCACTTTCCCCCTTTCATGGGTGCCTCATGTTTTTTTTTTTTGTTTTTTTTTCCTCCTGGAAAATGTGGCCCTATTAGCCACTGTCTGGGTTCTGTAGCACGGAGCATTAAAAACCCATTCTGGAGATGCAAAACTCAATGGATGCACCCCTCCCACACTTCTGCTAGCCATTTGGTCATCCCTTTCAGACCCATCTTTTCACTTCTCTCCCTCCTGCCCCTTATCTGCATGATAAAACGTCTGTGTGGCGTCTGAAGCCGGCTTGAATACAGGAAAACATCCGACATTGTGCCAGCGAACAGTTGTAGCAGACAATTAGAGTTTATCTGTGATAGTGACAGACAAGAACAGGGTCATGGGCATCCCCCCCTGTGGGACCCCGGCCCACCGAACCTCTTACACCGGGCTTTGGAAAAACATTGTCAACACTCAGTCTCATCTCATTAAAAAAAATTAAAAATCCTGCCAGCATCTGGTGTTGGTGTCCTTTTGCCTTGTTTGAAAAAAATACAGAAAAATTAGTTCTAGATTATTATGTTTTTTATATCAATTAGGTGCTTTTTTTGACAATTTGATGAAATGAAATGTAACTTTGTGCTTTAACAGAGTGAAAGTAATTGATTTTTAATTTCAAAACAAAAAATGTTAAGAAAGTTTCAGATGAGAATTTGCACTCGCAGTAGAAGTTGGTGTAAATACTGTTTTGAACCAACATGGAACATTTTGCATCAAACATTGTGCATTTTTGCAAAACTAGTGAATTAAAACTTTAAACTTAAAACAAACTAAAAACTCACTTTGAAGAAAAGCATATTTTATCCGTGGAGAGTCCTAAGCTCATGGCAGCATGCATTGAGACTAATTAGTTAAAATTTCCAGTTTTTTTTCAATAAACCACTTTAAAAGTAATACTATAAAAAAACACAGACAGCTAAGTAAAAAAGTGAAGTTAAATCATCCTGTAATTTGGTTTCCACTACATTGGTACCCAATGCCAACAAAAGAAAAACAAAAGTTATGTATGTGAGTTTTACTTAAAAAAGGTTTAAACTCAACGTTTAAAGCAACAGACTGAATAATAAAAAATAAAAAAAACTGTGAATTGTATTTTTATTTTTTTTTACGTTGACCATGTGGTCTTTCTGAAACAATTTGTTAGAAACTTTTGACAGTTTGCACACTTATTGTTAGGGAGAAAAGCACATAAATATTCAATATGAAACATAAAACAATCCAGAACGGATGAACCGCATTGTCTACTTTTCTGTAACTTGCTTATGATTGATCAACAAGAGCAAATCAAAAGCTGTGCATGTGGTTCTCTTTTGAGTTTTAGACTCCAGATTAAAAGCAACAAGCTAAAAGAAAACAATGAATTGTGTTTTTTCAAACAGGACCACATGGTGTGTCTGTAACAAAGCAGAACTGCTTTCTCCCTTGGCTGATCAGGGGTAGGACAGCAGTCAAGCACAAAGGGCCAGCTGACGCCTTGGCTTTTCACTCATCTCCAAATCCCACTTCCTCTCTCACACAATACCAAAATACATTCATGATATGCTTGAACTGCCACCCTGCAGAATGCACACGCAGACACGCACATAAAGCGCCCCTCCAAATTTATACTCACACATGCTTGTGTGGAGTGCTTAATGGAGGAGGAGAAAAGGAGGATTTCCATGTCAGTATTGTTTGGTTGTGTAATGATTCAACTGTCCTTTTTTCCCCAGGCTAATGAGTACTCGCTCCCTGTCCTGAATTCCAGCCTGGACGAAGTCAAGCCCAGTTTATCCTCTAGCGCCAACCCAGACCTGGGCCCCAGTGTGTCGCAAAGCTACCCTGTAGGTAAGATCAAGTGCCACATTAACAATATGCCTTTACAATGCCAAACTGAGAGGGTTGGAACTATAGAGATGCACCGATCTGAAATTTGTGGCCGATTACCAGTTGTTGTAAAGATTTGACCTGCTGAAACGGATTTTAGTTGAGTCTGATTTTATTTTTTAGAAATATTAATATCAGAAGGAGGAAGCATTTCCAAATCAAACATATTCAATGAAAGTCAGAGGTTGAAAGCTCTAAAGAATAACACACAACATTGCAGTATTCTATCAAGTTTACTTGATATCTACTAAAATCTCTCTCGTTGTAAAAAGTTCAATTTGAAACATTTTTAACATTTTCTATGCTTCATCTCACTGATACTGAAAATGGTTAACTTTGAACCTTCTTCACAAAGCATATCCACACTCAAGTGTTTTGTTTTCAGCTTCTTCTATTAGCACTTTGGTTTGTGCTGTTTTTTCTTTAATACTCAGGTTATTGTTCTAATATGAAGCAGTTATAAATTGCAATAGAATCAACTGCAGAACTTTTGTTTTTCTCTTGAAACTCTAGTTGAACCACATTACAGGAAAAGACTATCATTTTCTTTTATCTCCCTAAATACATGCTGGCAGTCTTTTAAAACTCGCTCGTAAGTTGGATGAACTGACGAGCGAGTTCACTGGTGTGTTCACAGATTGGAAAATCATAGGAGTTTTTAGTTTCTAACAGGTCATTCTCTGATCAAACCGAAAATTGCCCGACTTCAGTCACCAGGCATTTTTTCGGTGCATCTCTATGAAAACATAGAAAAGTTCTACATATGATGAATGCTGAGTAATGTGTGACAATAAAGATGAACCAAAAAGTTAAGTGTGAAGGCTTTTTTTAATGCTGAGCTGAAAAATGTAGCAGCGGTGGGCTAAACTCTCAACAGCTGTCCTCCGTCCAGTTTTTTGCTGAGCAAGCAGGGCGTTAAGAAAGACTGGGAGCTTGTTCAGTCACCGCTGGACAAGGACCTTTGGGTGTCAGCATATCAGAACTATGACTGTGTATCAGAGCGAGGTCTCTGGGAAAAATAAAAAAAAAGGAAAAGGAAAAAAAAAACGAGCCACTGTGGAGAACTGTCAGCTGCTCCTGTGATTTTTTTTTTTCTTATTATTATTTATTTATTTTTTTCACGAGGAGGCAGTTTGTGTGGCTCAAAGCAGGAGTAATGTGCTTCGGTAAATACGCTCTGGCATTTCTGCCGCCTGACTCTAACACCATGATCATTTATTTCACCCTCCTGTCGCTCCTTTGCTCTGTTTCTTTCCCCTCCTCCTCCCCGTCGTCTCTTCTCCTTGTCACAGTTAATGACTGCCTGGCTAATTGAAATATTGTTCCGTTGTTGCAGTGTTATTACCAAGAAGAAGGTTAAGTTTACTGAAAGTTTACGATGACTGTCGGCGGCCCGAGATTAATGTACGGAGCTTTTATTAAAATTCATATAATTATGCAGCAGCTATCAAAGGCAATGAGTTCTGTGTGTGTGGAGTGGTGGTGTGGGGGGTGGTGATTGAAAATTACAGCAGCCCTTCTTCTCAAATGATAGTCAGGTGGTCTTACAGGAAGAGAAAGAACGCTTTTCTCATTAATATATGGGAGGTAGATTTCTCCCCTTGTGAGGTGGGCCCCTCCTAGGAAGAAAGCTGTATGTTTGTCCTTTGTGTATGGTCCTACAGAAAGCAGGCCTGGGTCTGCAGGCAGCTTTGTTTGCACCTGGGATATTTTAGATGGCCTCTGCAGAAACTCTCCTCTTACTGCTTCACAGGTGCAAAGAGACAGGTAGAGGAGAGAAAGAAACAACAAAGTTGTGATCACATCAGCGTGCTGACCTGCTTTGGTATTAGTAAAAACACCAGGGGAAATAAGTGTTGCATATATGTATATATATAAAGCTTTTGTCTCTGTAAATATATTTTTTCTACAGTGCTGTTAGCTTGAAATTTACACCCGACGTCTGTAATTACCCAAGTAATCTACACATACAAAGAAATCAATATAAATTAGTCCACAAGTCAAGCTGTGTTTAATAAAGCAGAGTGGCACAGTAATTACGAATTTAACATGTTTTTTGAAATGTATTTAATACTTGTTTGGTCATAACTTGATTGATTAGGTGTGAATTTTAACCACTTTTCCAGAAAAAAATGTTTTGGCGCCGACTCTCTCTACTCTAATTTTCATTTCAAATTGGGTGATTGGTCATTCTTGCATTTTTGCTTTTGTTTAAACCATTAAGACTTTCCTTGGCTGTATATTTCGAATCCTTGTCTTACTTGCTTCAGCTTCATGCACTTATAAAGCGGTGCGTTTCTCGATTCATCCTTTTCTCAATTGTAAAACATCTGAAATAAACATATGCTGAAAAACAGCTTCACACCACAGTACTTATAAGTGCAAATTCCACTGTTGGCATGGCTTTTTGTGGTGATGTGCAGGACAAATCTTTCTACAAACAAATCTGCAATGACATCCAAAGAGTTGAGTTTAGTTCCCCTCTGAGCACATTATACTCTCTCGTAATATGCCTACCGATCTGCGTATTGATGTATAAATGTGTGCGCGTTCGTGAGTGCAAATGGGTGAATGTGACTCTTGTGTAAAGCGCTTTGAATGGTCAAAATGATTGGAAAAGCGCTATATAAGTTCAGTCCATTTACCATTCTCACTATCTCATTGACATGTCTATCTGTTCTGCAGCAAACTTCAAAGGTAGTCCAACATGCTTTTTCTTCAGCCGTGGAGAATTGTGCAGTGATTGTGCAAAAAGGCCATTGCAGTTGATTGCAATACTTGCTATCTTAACGGAGAAACTGTACCTGTAATATGTCTAACACTCTCTGTTAGTCGTGCGTTGCTCTTGGATAACCGTTACGATAATGTCTTGACTCCTCTGACAAAAGTCTTAGTAGGAGTTCCAGTTAGTGGCTGGTGTATGGTAAAATTATATTCTTTCTATTACATCGGGCTTCTTTAGTGTGAAATATGTTTGTAACCAAATCCGAATTAATCTTTTACAAAAGCAAGATTGCTAAGACCTTGAAAGAGCTATTTGCTGTTTCTCATCGCAATCACCAGCTGACAGTAGATATATTGCTCAACACTAACATATACCAGCATGTTTCTATGCATTTTCTTCATATTTCCAGTACTTAGTCGTGGTGCCATCCCACTTTATTACAAATAACCCGATTCATGGACTACTTTGTTTTGATTTATTTGTATATGTGGATTACTTGAACTGCCATTGACATCTGCGGTGAATTTTGTGTCAATATACCCATCAAAGGCATATCTGCAAGGGAAAATGTTAAGTTTATCCCATGCCTTTCTATGTTCTCACAGGAGGCAAAGAAATAAAGCATGCAGAGGTCAAACTAATGGAACAAACATTGCTGTAACTCACTTGGTAATTACTATTTGGTTAGTGGCTCCTCTGCTTGGTTTTTCCCCCTTAGTGCCTGTGTGGATAATATGTGATATTCAGGTGTGTGGTCTCCCTAATGACTGAGTATTACAGTTTACTTGCCAGCGATAAGCTTACCAGAGGAATTTTAAGCTGTGCAACAAAAGCAGCAAATTATCTGCCGCATTTAGGCTGAGATCCAATTTCAAATTAATTGTGTCTTTACGGTGGAAGGAACTGGAGAGTATGTTCATCCTTAAAAAAAATTTTTTCTTTTTTTTTTCTTAAATGCCAATTAAAAACGCCTGCAGTTATTGATCTTGTTGATTTTATGCCCTGGAATTTGCATAATCTATTAAAATATGAATGATTCATGAAGTGCTCATTGCCAGAGATTGGGATTCTCAGTGAACTGAAAGAGTTGAGAGATAGAAATCTTTTGTGTCCTCTGCTTATCCTATTAAGGTTCAAAAAGTACCTCCAATAAGAAAAGGGATTTAAGGGCATTGTGCACATCATCGAAATTCAGAGGCAAGAAGGCACTTCCATTAAAAGTGTGCTTTTTTCTCTCTCTCTCTCTCTGTCTCTTTCTCCCTCTCCTCCACATTAATTCTGTATTACCTGCTAAATAGTCCCTCTTACCCCATAAAAACACCAAAGGGCTCCATGAATATGTGGAAAGGACAATTGCATATTGTGAGGTAATTTCTATTGTTGATATGGGAAGTCATTTCTTTGATGAATTCCCTTTCGAGAGACGGATTTCATCTCAAGAGCTTCTTATTCTTGTTCATTCAGATTGCTTAAAATTCAAATAGTGAGGGGCTGTGCGGGGAATTGGTGAATAGCCCAAGGAGGAACCCTGAACTTTTTTTGTGCGTGTTTTTCAGAAATAAATGAGGAGATGGGCCTCGATATGGCCAATTGTCCAGTATTTCAATAGAAAGTTTCAGTATTTTCCTGAAAGCAGTCGGAAACCGGCTGTTTTCTTGATGGCGCTTCAGGCTGGAGGTCGGCATTCAGGCAGTGAGTGGTTTCCCTTGGGCTTTCACAGGAAGTTTTAAACACCTTCACTTGATTGTTTGTCACTTAGAGAACTCAGTTTGTTGGATGATTTAAGACCAATGCAATATCATTTTTATACAATAATATTAAGGTTTTATGTTATAGCCTAAAATAAATCATGGGAAAGATTGTTGAATTCATTGCTGTCCAGACGACAATCACCGACACCCTCTACAAGAAGGGTAAGCCAAAAACTATAATTGCTCAAGAGGCTTGATGTGTAAAGTGCTGTATCTAAGAATGTTAATGAAGAGTTGAGCGGAAAGAAAATATGTGGTGGAAAAAGGCACACAAACAGCGAGAATGACTGCAGCCATGAGAGAACTTTGATGTAAATCCCCTTCAAGAGTTTGGGGGAAATTCATAAGGCGTGGAGTGCAGCTGGAGACAGAGTTTCAAGAGCCACCACACACAGACATATGAAGGAAAAAAGGCTCCTGTCGCCTGAACCTGGGTTCTTACCTGGGTTAAGAACAAAAAGGCTCAGCATACTGATGTCCTTTTTTGGACGAAAGTCAATTTTGGACTATATTTAAAAAAAACTAAGGTCAGAGAATTTGGAGGAAAAGTTAAGGAGTACAGAATCCAAGTTGCTGTAGGTCCAGGGAAAAGCTTGCACATTCACTGAGGATTTGAGGAGCCATGTCATGCTGCACTGATTCGGTAATTCCTGCAAAAGGAGCCCCAACCAATACATATTATATCATGCATGTTGTACAAAATTTCTGTTACAAAAATGATTTTTAATTGGTCTTATGTAATAACTTTTTTTTGAGAAAACAAAGTCAATTGCTGCAAGACATAGTAATAATAATAATGATAGAAATAATAATAATAATAATAATAATAATAATAACAGTGCATGAAATAATTATAGAATAAATGCGTGAAATACATCATGTTGTGTGTAATGAGTCTTTAACATTTGATAAATTAAACAAATATATATAAAAAAAACATTTTTGGATAATATTCTTATTTATTAAGATGTGCCTGTATTTAAAGTGAGGACGCTGAAAGGTTCACATCAAGCATCAAGACCTAAGGAAAAGAGAGTAAACCTGCCACAATCCTCGCAAACCGTTGGCATGTCACCCCACATGGGAAAACGTTGGGTCTGAAATTAATGCTCATCTCGTCTTTACAAAAGCAAACTAACCTTTGAGCACACATTTGATAATGAATGACTTTCAGCTGGTGTTTGGGGAATTAAAGCAATTTGGCTCTCCAAACATTCTTTACTTAGTTGTAATTAATTAGGGTGTGAGTTTTTTTGTGGGGGAGCTGGTGATAAATTGCTCCATTCTGCATATTGCCCCGAAAATGGAGGTCAGAGATTTTTGGTTGTTGTTGTAGCAAACATGAAGGTGTCCCTGTCATGCTAAATTTAATACTCTTGCAAGCAAAAGAGTCATTCACAAATGACTTTGTTCATGTGCCAAATAAAGAGAAGGTCACCCTGCTTTTCCAATTGTGTGTGAAGAAACTGAGCCGACGCCGGCGCAAAGCCGCAAAATCAAAAACCCAAGTATCAAATAATCTGTTTAAAGTTAGCCTCAGTTGCTCTGCGTTGTTCATATAATTTCATCCTGACCAAACTTCAAGCAAACTCTAAGGAGAGTTGTATTCACAGATTGGTATTTACTCCTACAAGCTGCTTCTCAATTTGAGGCAGAAATCAACAGGTTTTTGTAAAAAAAAAAAAAAAAAAAAAGAAAGAAAAAGCAAACCAAAACAAAAAAATCTTTGAATAGATTTTGGCTGGGGAGAGGGGGAAAGAAGGGGAGTAGAGGAAAATAAATAGCTTGATTTGCTGGCGTTCAATCTAAGGGGGGACTGTCAGAGGAAGCAGACAGCATAAAGGAAGGCCATCTTTTAATGAGAATCTCGACACACATCTCTGTTTGTAAAAACAACAAAAGACTAGGAGGCAGCTAATGAGGCTATCATTGCTGTACAAAGAGTTCTGCGAATCTCTGAAAGAGGGCTTGAAAAGGAGGACATAAAGCAAAGCGTCAGAGAGCTTCCACTGAAAACATGATTCAGCACAGGCTGCTAAAGAACACGTTCAGCATGCATACATTCACACTGCCCTGCAAACATATTTTAGTATTTTCGAATCTAAAGTTTGCTATGACCGCAAAATTCAATGCATGTTATTACGACGTCATGGATGTACATGAAAGAGGAATTGAAATGTGCGCGTAAATGGAAAATAAACATAGTTTTTATCATTTGTCCATTCATTTGTATTCACTTGTCTACCCTAAAGTAAAAGTGTTATTGCTCTAAAAACCTGATGTAAATCTGAGTGGGAAGTATCTCATTGTTCAATCAATCATCCAAAAACAGAAGATAGACATTTTTCCAGCATATTAGATATTTACGCTTAATGAAAGAGAAAGTTGTTGGTGAAAAAACTGTTATTCCTTTCAGTTCATCCACTGGTGTGTCTCCAAATAAATTTGTCAGTCAACCTATGAGGAATTTCCAAAGCCAGGACATAATCTGGACTTTTCCTCATTTTTCAAATCATTCTGTATATAAATTTCTGATTTTGAGGACATTATTATTTCAATCGCTCATATATTCTTTCTCTCACTATTGTAGTATTTAGCAAATAAAAGTAATTTTGGTCATTCTAGCTGACCTGAAACTAGAGAAGTTTATTCTGATTTAACTTTAGGCAGGCATATGTGTATTTTTATTTTTATTGAGTATATATACATTTCTCGTTTTAACTATATGTACTGCTTTGTGCCGCTCTATCACATAAAAATTGAATAAAGTACATTCATGTTGGCGGTTGTAATAATACTAAATGTGCAAATATTCAGAATGCTTCTGCAAAGCTTTGGAGGCTTTGCTGTGTTGCAACAGTGAGGTTGAAAAAACAAAACACTGTGTCTTAATGATGCTATTTAAGTCTGAGTGAAGTGTGGGTTGACCTGAAAGTATTGATCACCTGATTTGATCCACTAAATCAATATCAGGGCTTGTATTGATGAAGTGACCAACCCACATTAGCAAGTTTTTTAGTCAATTGTGAATTTTCTCTACTTTTATTTCAACATCTTAAGACTTAAGACATTTTTGTTCTTGACAAAGAGGGAAGATATCTTGCATAAAGACCCTCAAACTGATGTGACTGTGTAATGTAAAATTATTATCACAAATCAGCGAATTTAAGTCAGATGGTGACTTTAGGAAATAATTGTAAACAAGACTTTCTTTAAAGCAGCTATGGCTTTTGCAGTAATAACAAAAATAAGGTCAGTGTGGAGACACTGGCAGTAGTTACCCTTGTCTACACACCCCCACTCGTTCACACACAAGCACACAATGGCTTCACCCCTGCAAGACCCCCCACTACAGTACTCCCACAGCTCCCTTTGACTTATGTGCACTGGCTTGTGGCTAACTAATTCTTATAATAAATGAAAGGTCCAGCATGACCTCACTCTTCTCTGCAAAGCTCTTTAACTCTCGGCCCTGGAGTCTGAGCGCTTTAACAAAACGACACATTTCAGCAGGCACTCATACAACGTGGCCATCGGTGCAAACAAAGGAGAACAGTTGTTAAACAAGAGGTCGTTAAGCAGCTGTTTAACGCAAAATCCTCAGCTTCAGATGTTGGAGCTGATCATTTATGATAATAATAAAAAGATCTATATTATTCAGCATCGTTTTAGTAGAGAATTTACACCCATGTGATTTGTTTTGGCAAGAATATTTTTATGTGGATTTTTTCAGTTAATAAATAAATCCAGAATGACAAAGAAACACAGACATTGTTTAAAAAGAAAGAAAAACCATCTAAAAGCAATTTAAAGTAGGATTTTATGACTTGTTTACCTAGATTTCAGCTGATCTTCCTGGTTGCGTTGTAAAATACATCAAAAACATTTACTCCTGTTTATAATCCAAAATTAAAGATAGGAAGGTATAGATTAATTAGCGTAATCCTTAAAAACCAATTAGCTCAAGGAATAAATTGCTTTGCTTTAAAAAAACTCATTTTTCTTTGTGAAGTGACGAAAAGGCATTTGGATTATAGCTCTATTTTACGAATCCTTTCTAATGTATTCATAATACCAGTGTTGTGAAGTAACGAAGTACAAATACTTCGTTACTGTACTTAAGTACAATTTTCGTGTATCTGTAC
>CAEFZX010004552.1:0-50790 GCA_903066825.1 Alfaro cultratus | reverse complement strand
TTTCTTTATATAGTTGTTTCATTATATATCATATAATGAAAAAAAATAGATTTTTTTTCCTCACATATAGAAAAACATATAATTTGCTATTTATTAATACAATTAATTTACTTAAAGTATAAATGTAATCAAATTAAAGGGTGATTTTTCCTCTGAATAAGTCAGTGTGCTGCTGCATTAGAAGTTGAACGTCTTTTAAGCTTTTTTTACACATCCGTGTTGCTCTGTGTGATATAACTAAAGTCTTGTAGCATTCAGATAAGAGTCACTTATTGAGTTACCTTGAGCTAGGGTTGCAACCAGCTTAAGAGAGGAAAAAATTGTTTTTGTACAATGTTTCAATTAAAGGCTTCTACAAAAGACGGACTTACTACACAGGGAGGAATTTGGTCTGACCCGCTGAATCCCAAAGGCTTTCATTTCCAAACACTATGATTAGTCACTAACCATTATTTTGCGCTCTGTCTCTCGCCGACCGTTAGATCCCCCCAAGGTGACGTCGATCCATCTGGATGACCGTGGTCCCACCAGTCTGTCTCTGTCCTGGACTCTGTCTCGCAGACCTCCAGCCCACATCAGTCACCACTATGAGCTTATGTACCGCAAAAAAGTAAGACATAGAGCTTTTCTTTTCCCATGTAAAATGTATAAAGCACTGTTATAGCTGGGTTTTAATATAGATTAGCATTAGAATAAATCTTTCTAACACAACTTTAAATTCTCCTTGCAGGATACTGAGGGAGAGAGCGATGTGACCACCTACACAGTCCTAATTCTGGACAAAAACTCTGTCCAGATTAGTGACCTCACCCCAGATACGACCTACGTGTTCAGAGTTTTGGTCAAACTGAGTCCTGAAGCTATGCCTGGCAGCTACAGCAAGGACCAAGCATTTCATACGTCAGCCTTAGGTACAAACATTAATAAAAGATACCAAACCCAACTCATATCAGAATAATATGTCCTGTAAATGTGTGTGTTTTTCAAAATGACAATGAACTTGTGTGATTTGTGCAGCTGAATCTCAGACACAAAACAAGCCCACGTTGGTGATGGGAGCTGTGGTCGGAGTGGCTGTCATCCTGCTTATCGTCGTGGCCGTCCTGCTGCTGCGAAGAAGGTACGTTTCAACATACTCTAAATCCACATTCGACATGTGTGTGTCATTGAGATAAATATTGTGTACCATTTACAAACCTGTCAGCTCTATTATTATCAGCCTCAAAACAAAGGAGGGGTTGTAGTAATAGTTAGGGCCGCTGTGGAATAAATCCTTTGTCTGATTCAGCCGAGGCTGACCTGCAATTATTAAAAGCTGGCATCTATTCTGCTAAGTGATTGGTCTTGTTTTTCCTCTCAGGAGACTGAGCTCCCGGGGCAGAGGAGGCCCTGAAGATCCCTACTTCTCTACAGGTTAGCAAACCAGGAAAGCAATGTTTTGTCGAACGATAATGAAATATTTCTTTTTTACTTATTTATGCTTATTTTGTTTTCTTCTTCAGATCAGCTTAAGCCTCTGAAGGCGTACGTCGACCCTCATACGTACGAGGACCCTAACATTGCCATCCAAAAATTTGTCAAAGAAATCGACCCAAATATTATCAGGAAGGAAAAAGTCATCGGTGTCGGTAAATATTCATAAGTTTAATTTGAGACGCAGTCATTGGAGATTTAGTGGCTGATTTTCAATCACCAAAATTTTATCGATTTTAGTCATTTAGAATTTCAAAACACTTTATTTCTATTTCATTTTGATAGTAAAATCAAACAGTTACAAAGTTGTCTTGTTTTGGGTCTTTCAACTCTGGTCACCAGACAGTTTCAACTCTAAGTTTAAGGACATTTCTTTGAACCATTTTGTGTCCTGTCATCTTCTGTGCTCATCAGGTGAGTTTGGTGAAGTGTTTCGGGGCATGATGAAGGTTCCCAGGAAAGGAGAATTGGCTGTAGCCATCAAGACGCTGAAGCCTGGCTACTCAGAGAAACAGAGGCAGGACTTCCTTAGCGAGGCTAGCATCATGGGCCAGTTCTCACACCCAAACATCATCCGGCTCGAAGGCGTCGTCACCAAATGTAAGTATGAAGCTTAAATCAGACCTTCTGTTTAACTGGATGGATATGTAAAGTTTAATTTGAATTATAATGATATTTTTGAATTTCCTTTCAGTCAAGCATGCCATGATAGTAACAGAATACATGGAGAATGGAGCTCTTGATACATATCTGAAGGTAGCTGTCTAAATTTCCTTAAACTTTGTGAAAATTGAGAACATTAATTTGTCATTTCTTTAGCATTATTAGAACACTAAATGCTTATATAAAGAACATAAACAACAAATATGTTTTTTAAAATTTCATTTAGGAACACGATACAGAGATTCCTCCATACCAGCTTTTGGGAATGCTGCGAGGAATAGCTGGTGGTATGAAATACCTTTCTGACATGAACTACGTCCACCGGGACTTGGCGGCGAGAAACGTCCTGGTCAACAGCAGCCTGGAGTGCAAAGTGTCTGACTTTGGTCTTTCTCGTGTCTTGGAGGACGATGCCGAGGGCACCTACACGACCAGAGTGAGTCCAGCTTTTTATTTCACCGTCTTTAAAGCTGCAGTATGAAACTTTTATAATAAATGTGTTTTTTAGATAATCTGAAAAAATAAAGCGGCATCTAGTACTCTGAGTACTAGATGCAGAAAAACTCCACTAGTTCAGAAACAACCAATCAGAGTCAGGAGGAGGGTCTTAACGCTTTCAATCACTCTTGTCGTCACTCCACCCCTCTTGCACTTGGCTGGTTCACTACAACATAGCCATGAATGCTAATGCTAGTTAGCATGGCCACCGATGACGGCAGATAAATGGTTTTCCTGTAAAGTTGAGTTGTTTCTCTTCCATTAGCACATTTAGTATTACGTGATGCTAAATGTGTGAGCATAATTGACAACGTTAAGACACTCCTCCTATCGCTGATTGGTTGTTTTTGACTGGGGGTGGCATTAGTGGCACTGAGAGAAGCCTGATTTTTTTCACAGATTATCTGTCTCATGTCATACTGTCACAACATGGTGACAGTTTAACGAATATGGAAAAACATATTTTTGCAAAAGTGACATACTGCAGCTTTAAAACAGAATTAGAAACTCAAGCTCTTGCTGGGTTTAGTCTCTATCCACTGCACATTTATTAATTGTGTTTCCACTCATAAGCGTTTGGTCCCTCACCGCCTCATATTTCCTCTCCTGTCACAAGTTAAGCTTGGTTTGTTGATGTTTCTCTTGTGTCAGGGAGGTAAAATCCCAATCCGCTGGACCGCTCCAGAGGCCATTGAATACAGGAAGTTCACCTCGGCCAGCGACGTGTGGAGCTTCGGGATAGTCATGTGGGAAGTCATGGCATTCGGAGAACGGCCCTACTGGGACATGAGCAACCATGAGGTATGTTTCATCTGTCACGACCTTTATGGCTGTGATGACTGATTGTTTTGGCCTGTGTTTGGAATGCGGTGATTGAAAGCAACCTTACGGCCAAGCGTGTGGTTTCTCACCGTTTTCATCAAATCTTAATGTCAGTGTAGGTGCGCAGCAGTTTGTTGGACTGCTGCCTGTTCAAACTGACTGTAGGTCATAAATCTACCTTAAATTCAAGAGCTGCCTTAACTCGGCCCCCCTCTCCTCCTCAGGTCATGAAGGCTATCAACGAGGCTTTCAGGCTTCCTGCTCCAATGGACTGCCCGTCTGCTATCTACCAGCTCATGCTTCAGTGCTGGCAGCACGACCGCTCCAAGAGACCTCGCTTCTCAGACATCGTCAACATTTTGGACAAACTTCTGCAGAGTCCAGAATCTTTGAAAACCATCGCTGACTTTGACCCACGGTAAGGACAAAATGTTTGTTTTATTTATTAGAGAAAGACACATGAGGTAACTGATATAATGCTAATAGCTCCTGCATACCTAATTTTACCTAACTTTTATATTCAAAATTGTTTGACGTATTAAGACTGCAACTAATCATTATTTTTAGGTGATTATTCTGACTATTATTCTGATAAAAAAAGAGCACTTTCTGCAGATTTTTCATTTTACTTCTTATGCTTTTTCATACAATTCTAGAAATACATTAAAATAAGCAAATAAACAAGTAATTAAATTAAATTTTTTAATAACATACAATAATATAGGATTCCCTTAGCGAATTTGAACTGGATGAAGTGAAAATTATGCCACTTGAGGAGTTTTGGGTGAAACATAAGTTTTTATCTGAAATTCAAAATGAATATGTGTTTTGTGCAGTTTTGACTTAATTGCTGCTGTGAATATTTTTTTAAGCACATTAATTAATAGTTAGCCATTAATTGGTTACTAAATTAGTTGATAATTTAAGTAAATATATTTATTATATGTATAGTTTTTTTTTGTTTATTTTAAATAATAGTTGTTATCATAAATATTATTATAAAGTTTGTGAGAAGGTTTA
Source organism: Alfaro cultratus (assembly GCA_903066825.1). NCBI lineage: Eukaryota > Metazoa > Chordata > Actinopteri > Cyprinodontiformes > Poeciliidae > Alfaro > Alfaro cultratus. The sequence goes on along the minus strand of CAEFZX010004552.1, from coordinate 46,314 downwards.
CAGAGAGAGAGATTAGTAGATGATGGTGTATTTTCATCATTACTTGCACAGAAATGTGCACCATGTGCTTGTGAAAACTGATTTCCTGTGGTTCCCTGCAGCGTGTCCATCCGCCTGCCCAGCACCAGCGGCTGTGACAACACCATGTTCAGATCGGTGCCCGAGTGGCTCGAGTCCATCAAGATGAGCCAGTACAATGAAAGCTTTGCTCGAGCGGGGATAACCACCATGGACCATGTGCTCGCCTTGAGGCCTGAGTAAGTTCTGTGCTAATTTACCTCTCAGCATGCTGCATTTTTATCAGCACACTGAGGAATTATAAATACTTTATATGCTAATTTAATTACCATCATCAACTGCCACAACTATGTGTGGACAGTTTAAACAATTCTTGCATGGCTTTAACTTTTAAAGTTAAATATGCAAGGAAATGTAGACTGTTACACACCATACTTGTCTGTGCAAATTAAACTTTCTGGTTCTCTGAGCTGTAATTACTCCACAGGAGCACATTTAGCTATGGAATGTGACTTTTACATCTGCATACGTTACAGATTCCCACTTGTGTTCAGCCTTCTGACAGTGGCGTGTTGATTTGCTTCTTTTCAGGGACATTAGGAACATTGGCGTTCGGTTGCCCGGCCACATGAAGAGGATAGCATACAGCATCCTGGGCCTGAAAGACGAGACCAGCTCCCTCAGCGTGTTTGCAGTGTGATCTAAGCATTCCTTCAAATCAAAGTGCACTGACCGGCCATGCCATTTCGCTCAGACCAGGAGGGGACAGAAGAAGGGGAGTGAAACCGAACCACGCTGCAAGGATTTTTTCCCCCGTCTTTATGTGGCCCAACATTGGATGATTAAAGAGGAGCCACCAAACCACTCAGAAAGGACTGAGAACATTTGTGTACCATATCATAGCAGAGGAGAATAATTTATATAAAAAAAAGTCTCATATGTTGAACATATACGATTTCTATGATGTAGATTACAAAAATGTATGAAAACATGCATAATGTGAGAGTGCTTGCACTTGTAGAAACTGACTGAAATATACCAAGCACTCACCTTTTTCTGTCCTGGATCCGTCAGCCTTTTTTTCTTTTACTTTCTATAATTTGTGACTTGTTTATAAATTTGTAAATCTCATTTCACTCAGGGCAAAAATCACAGATTCTAATGTTTTGCAGTTCATGTCTTCATCGCATATTTTCATTTGTTTGTTTACATCATGTCTTAATACAACTGTTCACTTTTTATTTAATATTTATTGTATTTTATATTTATGTCATTTGTCATACAAAATAACAGATCTGGTGCTTGTGAGCCCAGCTGTTTTGGAATAAAATGTTTGTCGCCAGTACTGGCTGGATGCATTTTTTTTTTCTTTTCATTATGTGTCTGTGTGAACTTAGCTCCCCTTTACCTTGACGACCCTAAATAAAATCCACTGGCTCCAGAAGTCAGACAACTAGCAAACAGAGTTCACGTGGGTAATTTAGTCTCTTCATAAACACAGCAGTTCTGTGAAAACTCAGATGGTTGAAAGGAGAAAAACTACAACACTACATTTGACTGTAAACAAACCCCCACTGTGGAACAGTGGTGGCAGCATCATGCTGCTTGGATGCATTTTTTTAGCAGGAAGAGGGAAGCTGGTCAGACGTGATGTGACAATAGGTGTATATTAATGCATGGTTAAACCTGAAAGGAAACCAGTTAAACAACTGAAGTGAATACTGATAAAATATACTTCAGCTGTAAATTAATATGTAAAAAAGTTTAAGGGATAGGGTAAGTACTTTAGCAAGCCACTGTGTATGCGTCATGCATGTCTGTTATATGTGTTACATATGAATAAAACATTTTCGACAGCTGTGAATAAGACTTTTAAAGGTCAGCTTAGAGTTTGTTTTACTTTCTAATTATCCGTTCTGCCTCACAGAGCCCGTCCTTTGCTGGCTGTCAGGAAGTTTGACTTTGCAAGGCGGAGCAGAATCTCACACCATTTGTGCTCCATTTCACATCTGTTGCTCAGCCAAGAGAAAATGGCCAGGCTCGGCTTAATGCTCACTGGAGATGACGTTGCTGATGCACAGCTAACATGAGACACTCCTTCCTATGCATTCCTGTGTGGATTTAATCTTAACTTTATGTCTGTTTGGACTTTTTTTTAAAATATAATGTTTGTAACAGTTTATAATTAAAGCATAAAGTCCTTTACTGAAACATCTCCACACCTTTTTCACACTCACACACAATGACATACTGCCAGGCTAGGGTGCGGCTAAAAATGCTAAACCCTCCAAGCAGGAGTCCAACAACAGTTCTGACACATTAAATGTCCAATATCTGTGTCATATTCCACTGTGTCTCCATCAGCGGAGATCGAGCATCCACACCCATTCCACAGGGACCCACAGTCTATTATGGGAGCCTCATATGTGCTGACAACTGTAACAAAAGGGAGGTAAATTACAAGCCTGAAGACAGAAACAAATAGGCTTCTGAAGATTCATGACCTGTATAAAAAAGTGTTTTCCACGTTCAAAGATTTTAATATGTCCACATCCTACAGGAAATGTGGCTAATTAGCAACATTTTCCAGTTCGCACTGTGATGTGTGTTAGTTTATCTTAGAGGATATAATTTCACATAGTCAGACAGCATTACAAAGTATTTCTTAAACCTTTGTTAATATAAGACTAATCTAAGAGATTAGTTGCTTATTGTTTTAAGACAAAGGACTTCTGCAAAATGATTTCAGTCAGCTTTCTGCTGAAGAAATAGTAACAGAACAACATCCTGCAGGTTTTGCCCTTTTCCCCTTTTGAATGAAAAATGCTCTACGTTTTCCACCTCCCAATTATTTTCCTGAAACGACAAGCTAAAACAGGTTTTCTTGCTCTTCTAGCGGCAGTTTAATCACTTATCCTGGCATTCAAGCTTTTTTTTGTCTGTTTAGAAAACAAGTAAATATTTGTCCTGAATTCATTTAACAAACAAAATATTCATGACAAAATATTTTTCTGCGTGAGAGAGACAGGTGTAACACAAAAATCAAAGGATTCCTCAAAGGATAATTATTGAGCTGCTCCGTAATATTTCTCCAGCACTAATATAAAAATGTCCAAACCTTTCAGGAAATGTTGTTTTCTAGCGACCCCAGGTGGTGAATCGTGAAATGTATTTGTGTAACATTCAAAGAATAACGAAAATAGGAAGCTTAAAATCCCAAAGTTCCCAGACTGGAGAATGTTATGGTCATTTTTTAATATAAGACATTGCGTTCCTAATAGTGGTTTAAAACTATCCCACCTGAATTCAGCTTTGCTGTTAGTGTAGCAGCACATAAACTCTTTGAAACTGACGGAAATCCATAATCTCATAACTTATTGATGAAAAGAAAGAAATGTGGTATGATCTGAACTCGCATTTATCATAATCTCTCATAACATATAAGTTTTCAACAACATGTTTTTTCCGAAATGCTACTATTAAAAGTGGTATTATGACGTCCGACAGACAGCGAAGGCATCATTTAAAACGGAAGTGACATAAACGGTTGTCAAGGGACGGATTTTAGTTTACGGAACTGCTAGCATTTTTGCTAAAATGCATATTTTTCCTTATTACCTTTCACTTTTATTGTACTTTTGATTTTGGGGCATATTTGTGTGAAGAATCGTTATTTTAATGCTGGATTCTATCAACTAAGCCAAACTTGGTATTTGTGTTTGGAACGAAACCGAAGAGTTTCTGATGCTTAGCTGCGTCAGCTGCATATATGATGGCAAGAGTTCCTCCTGGAGCATTTATTGTCCTTGACTGGCATCGATGTAAAGATAGCAAAGAATACTTCAACAAAATTATACATAAGAAGAATCGGAAGAATTTTGGTAATTATTAACACATTAAGTTGAGGTTTAATTTAGTTATTTCCAGTATCAAGTCTTCTCGATACTAGAAGTCAACTAAAACATTTATGGAAAATGATGGAAAAACTGCTTAAATAGCCATCTTCTATGATACCTAAGCTCAAATGCATTTAAACTTTTTGAAACAAATAACAAATGTAAAGACAATTCTTATTTTTGAGATCTCAACACCACTTACTGACATTCTCTTTAAAAACATCCAGCAAGGTAAACATATGTTTTTTCTTCTTAAACCAGGTCTGTTGGAGTCTCCTGTGATGCCCCCACATGCAGCCGTGGATACACTTGATTATAAGATTTTCATCTCTGGTAAGAGTGGAGTTGGGAAAACAGCTCTCGCTGCGCGCCTTGCCGGTCTAAATATTCCTAGTGTGCACCATGAAACTACAGGTAGGTTTGATTTGCAGCATTGATTTTATTTTATTTTTTACATCTCTCTAAGAACACTTAGAGAGTTTTCTGCTTTTAACTTTCCTGTCATGTTTTTGATGCTGTTCAAGGGATTCAGACGACAGTGGTGTACTGGCCTGTGAAGCTGAAGGAAAATGGCAGAGTGCTTTTCTTCCGTCTGCAGTTGTGGGACTGTGGAGAGAATGCCTTACGCAGATTTGACCATTTGCTTCCAGTATGTATCAAATATGAAGCTATACACAGTTGAGAATAATTTACGGGCATAAACAGAAAGAAAAAAACACTTAATAGAGTCTTTGAGACCATTAACATTTGATTTTTTTCTCTTCCCTTTCCTCCAGTCCTGTAAGGAACAGGTGGACGCTGTCCTCTTCCTTTTCTCCTTCACCGACAGGACATCCTTCCAAGATTTGTCAAATCAAATTACTAAATGGGCCGAGTCAACTGACTGTCTTGTCAAAGTGGTGGTTGGTACAAAGTATCCTTATGAAGAAATAATTTTTCACAGTAGCTTTTACTATGCAAAGACAAATGTACAGCTGCAAACAGTAGTGTACTAAGAAAAACCTGTCATAATTTAATCACTTTTAATATGGAAAAGCATAAGGTGATCAAAATGTGATTACTATTATAAACCTTTGCATAATATTTGCTTATTCTGTTCACAATCTTTATGAATAATGCAGAATAAGCACAAAGGAAAATTAGCTATTTTTAAGTCCTTGTTTTGCAGCACATTTTTATAATTCTGCTTATTACAGAGTACACTGGGAATATGATGACCTGAGTTTAGTTTTGGTTGCAACTCGTCTCAGAGTTGGCTTGCTAACTAAAAAGAAAAAGATTGACAGACAGTGCTCGTGTACTTTTCACGCTGTTTATTTTTGCAGCTGGATATATTAACAGTTATTTTTTCTTGTCAGCAAGAGGATCAAATATAGAAGGCACAGTTCACGCAGCTGGCCAGAAGTGCCAATTCCGGTGAATTTTTGGTTACTCAATTGTTTCAATGTCAGGAATTTTATATGACGGTCTATGTCCACTAACCAACTTGACAATCAAAAAGACGCTCTACTAGCAGGTAGACACCAAAAGAGGCATGTTTTCCCTTAACGCTCGCTTCAGGTTTGACCTCTTCATGCACTGCGACGTAGCAGAGAGGGATGTCAGAAAGTTCCAGGAGACATGGAGGTTACCGGTGTTCCACTCAGGAGGGGAGGTCAGCGATGGGCTGGGTGACGTAGCCCCCGTACTCAACTGCCTCGCCGAGAACCTGTGGCATCAGGACTGTGTTAGAGCTGGAGGAGCTGGTCGGCAACAGCAGCACGAGACAGGGGCTCTACCTTAAAAATCCCTGATCAAAGTCATTTTGGTATAGGACAGTCTAAAGGGGGCGACCGGTATCTCCTAACATGCAGTGAAGACAATGGGAGCAGCAATCTAATGGATATTTTGTGGTTTAAAAAAAAGCTACAATTTAAAGGCAAAACTCATTTATTTGCATTATATGAACAGGTTTTTTCTGCTTAAGAGTTAGCTTTCAAAATAATCTAAACTGCAGTTATAACTGCTGCCTGTGCAGCTTTTCCAACCTCTGAACCTTTAAATACTTAGAATCAGCAGTCATTGGTCTCCAGATCTCTTCCCAATTATTGTGGAGACTAAAGCAAAAATTCCACATTGCAAATCTTCAAAGTCTTGTCACGTTATAGCTTTAACAAGTTATATGAGATTAAACTCTACCCGTTATAGGTTTAAGTGATGAAGTCAGGCCTTAAATTAACACACTGCCGTAGATGCGTCAGGAGCCACACACACCTAATTTCAATGTTTGAGTTTCTGTCTTGCAATGTCAATGACCCATCATGTCAAACTAAAAAGGTGTATAAGTAGAAAATAAATAGTACAGCAAAATATCTGATGTGCATTGACAAAATGCATTATCTGTTACTGGTTTTCATAACCATCACACTATGTTAATGTTTTCATGACGTGAATCACTTTGAACTGCCTCGTTGCTAATGCATGCAATACAAATAAACTTGATCGAGGAGAGGCAAAGCTTCAGTCCTGCAACCTTTAGATGTCGCTCTGCTTCAGCAGAGCCTTAGCAGATCTCAGTAGAGCTTGACTGCTTGCTGGTGAGGCAGTTTTGCCATTTAATTCATTGTGTAGGACACATCTAAAGTTACAGGACTTAGGCAGTTTGAAACCTCTGTATTACAGCATCAGGAGAACCAGAACAGAAATGCTGGCTTGTGTGAACCAGCATTTCTGGTTCACACAAGCTGATATGATCAGTTTCTGTGAACTGATGTTCAGATGAACTGTTTGAGTCACATAAACCGGAGGTTCTTCAGATTTAAACCCATTTTATCACAAGATTTTACCAAGTTATTAACACATTCAGAATCACCCAGCTCATAAAATTTTTTTATTTATAAAATACATTAAAGTTAAACACCAATGAAATGGTGACACCTTTATACTCCCAACATTATGTTGAACATTTCCCCAAGAGTGCCTTGAGCCAATAATTAAAATGTGCACTGGTGTGAAAAAACCAAGTCCAAAGAATAAAAAAATCCAAAATAACCAACAAGATGCATCCCACCCCGCCCATTTAAAAACAATCCAAATCCAGCCATCACTTGTTAGAAAGTGCTTTTATCCATACTTCTTTCTCAAAGCTGCAATTAGAAAAAAATAAAGTTTAATTCATCAGTTTCAACTTAAAAAAACAAAAAAACAAAAAATCTTTACCTAATTTTACCTTTTACTTGCAATCAATATAATGGCAGTTGGTGGACCTATCTGACTTTGAGACAGATTTAATAGGAAAGAATCCACAGAAAGTCCCAGAACTTTATTCGCCAACACAGTCACATGTTCAGGGAAGACGGCATAATCCAGCACAGTGAAGCGTTCATACCTGGAAGTGGGAGTACAACTTAATCAGTTAAAGAACACTGCAGAATTCACTTCCTGAACACAGACACCTCAGCCTTTTTTAAAAGAGTTGAGTGTTGTACTTTTTTGAGGAGATGATCAAGAGGTCATTGAAGAGGTGGAGATAGATCCTAACTATCGATAGTTTTGACCCATAGGTCACCACGGTGTCCAGGGGTCCGTGGAGGACCAGAAAGCGTGTGCTTTTCACCAGAGGAACCAACTGGCATGGATAGGGATTAATTGAGAAATTAGTGTCATAAATGGGTGTCCATTACAAATTCTGAAGCGAAATGATGAAACAAACACCTTAATGTCATCAAAGTCCATCAGCGTTTCCAGGCGGATCAGTTCCTCCAAGCGTTTCATCTTTTCCACCTTCTGGTCACACTCCAACACAATCTTTCTCAATGTAAGAAAGAACATGCAGTATGTTAAAATTAGAGAATGGAAATATTTCTAAAGGCCATGTTTAAAACTACATCTTATTTCATTGAATCTAGGAGGAAATCAAAATGCCCAGTTATAATTTTTGGCTTGTTCATAAGTGGGCATTAGGAAGCTGCAGCCAATGTACTGTACTATGCAGTTACTATGTTTACAGATAATTTAATTGTGGAATAAAATCTTAAAATTGCTTTACATTAACTTTTGTATCAACTCTGGATTCAAAGGGACAGGGAAAAAGTAATTTCTGCAACTCTATGGAGTAAACAGCCGTACCTCATGGATGCCTTTTATGGCCTTTGAGAGATTTGAAGCTGCTTCAGAGTCTGGCTCAGTCAATTTTAAGATGCTCTGAAATCAAAATAGAAAATTAAAGCAGTGTGCAAAGTCAGGCATTCATTATCAACCCATGTAAAGTTTTACCTCCAGTAGAAGTTTCATACGCGTTATTCTCTGAAATGGGAGAATCAGGAATGATTTCAGTCCTTGTTTTTGACAGACCGGGTCCCTTTCAAGCTTCTTCAGAACATACACAAAGTTTTTGTTTTGCTGCCTAAACATGGAAAGATTAGCTTAGTTATGTGCAATGAAGTCCAATGTTCATAGTACATAAAATCAATCAATATTTTTTGACATTTCAATTTTAGGCAATAGATGTTTGGCATCAAGTCACAGGAAAAGCTTTGAACATTCAACAGATTATCTCAAGAGACCCAGTTTAGGTGCATCACAAATTAGAATCCACTGGTAACAAAACCCCAAAATTCAGTTTAATAAATTTCACAGTTTTGTAATGAGAATCATGAAGAACATTGACTTAGTTGTCCAGCCACAAGATGTGATGCTGAAGCTGCTGTAGCCACGCGTTATTGGAAAGGTCAAATAGGAAGACACACAAACCGATCCACTCAAGATTTAACAAAGAATGAATTGCAGTTTAAGACTTATCCAGGATATTGGTAAAAACTGTGCCACACCTTTTGTTACGTCAGACCTCAACCAGAGATATCCTACCTGGGGTAACACGAAAAGACTAAACTGCCCCTCAATGGTCCAAGATTTCTGTATTAAACATTTTTATTTGGCTCATGCAATACTGAATGTTAACTGAAAGATTATTTTTTAAGGCTTCATTTGCTGTAAACCATATTTCAACTTAATACTTGAGGTTTCACTGCATAATAGAGCTATAAAAGTGTTTTACTTTGATTTGAATTACAGAAATCTCCAGTGCAATAATATTCCAATCAAGATGCATCTAAAAATACACATTGCTTTTAATTGTTATCAGAAACTTGCAGTCTGACCCCTTATCAATTTTCCCCATTCCCAGTAGACTATAAAGTACTGTCCATATCCATTTAGGCCAGTATCATTAATACTGGAATATGCTTACATCAGCTGGTTGACAAGCGACTCCTGATACGTCATATTGATCACATATGGGCCATAGTGTCGCTTAAAGTTTCCACAGTGTTGCAGCACAATGTCACCAACTTGAAATATTGTCAGGCCCTCTCCCAGTCGAGCTTCCAGATCCAGAAGGAATCTTTAAAAGACACCAGTTCAAAGTGGAAACAGTCATTCATACTGAAATAAAAAAAAACATCCTGTCGCATCAGAGGAACTCACTTTGTATTTGCTTCCATCACATGTCGGATGTTGCAAAACAAAGTATGATGCTCCATTGTGGACATCGTCTCCTTCAGCACCTTCGATGCGTAGAAATGATTGACAAGAACTCCGAGACTCTTCAGGTAAGACACTTCAGAGCCGATCAGCTCAAACATGGACTTATAAAGCAATGAAAAGAAGTCAAATATCAAATCTACTGAGATCATTTTGTTCAACATTTTAAGCCACATACCTCCTGAAGGCCAATCTCTTTGGGTGTCAAGATGTTGGGCAGACCAGAAGCTTTCACCTCTTCCAAGTCTTGCCAGAGTGTGCAAGAAGTCAACCTAATACCGGGTGGTTGAGTTGGGGATGGATCCTCAAACTCCAAACGCTTTCCGACGCTTAAGGTTGAAGCTTGTCCATTAGAACAAGACTCTGTTGGGATTGAATCAGCAGACTGATGAGGGGATGCTACTCCAAAGTGGCTGTGGCGTCTCAAAGCAGACCGCCGACCGTGAAAAAAAGCTGGAGATGTAGGTGAAGTCGAGTCAGGGGTCAGAAAAGGGGACTCGCCCTTTAAATGGTTGCTAGCCCTCAAATATAAAAACGGATCATAAACGGACTCAGATTTGTCCAGGTCAGACAAAAGCCCATCTTTGAGTTTCTGAATCCTGTCTCCGATAGCCTGCAGGGAGTAGTCCTGATACAAAGGGACTGAAAAGAAAAAAAGAATCAAAGGTGTTCAATCATTTTTTAAGTAAAAACAAGAGAAAGAATATTTTAACTCACAAATATTGATATACTTTGACTGGAATGTCACACTCTGCAATTCCTCATCTGAACTTGCTTCCCTGGATTTATAAGAAGAGGCCACATTAGTTAAACTACAACCCTGTTAAAACAAAGTACAGTTTTTACACCTCAATCACCCTTCTTCCAGATTCTCCTCTTCAGGTAAAGATGAATAATCATTTTGAGGTTCAGGACAAGAGTGTAGGTCTGATAAAGGACTCAGCAAATCCCACGCCTGCTCCTGTTTGGTGCGTTTCAGAGCTGAAGGCAAATCTAGATGACTAAAAAAAAAAAAAGAATAAAAGTCGCAATCAAAACTTCCTGTGTTATTCGAGTCCACCTGTTTCACCTCACCTGTAATCCTCAGGAAGGTCTGTGTTGTCGCCACTTCCATGAAGGTTATTTTCCAGATTAGAAAACCCAACATGACGTTCATTGCCTTGCTCCAAATCAGGCTCCAGATTGTCTGGAACGTCGTTTTTAAAGCCATGCATGCCGTCTGCTCGGACATTAAAAGAAGCCATAAAGAATGAATCCGGGCCGAAAACTTCCCATACGTAAAAGACTGTATGAATAAGTTCCTACACTTTGCTTAGATTACAACTATGGGCACAAACTACAGCAACAGAAGCAGTCAGACTAAATAGGCGTTCACCCAGTCGGGTCCAGTCAGCAGCAATCACAGGAGCAGAAACCGGTGTGACTTTTCCGCCTGCGTAATTTCAGACACGCCCAGCTGGACAGCAGCGCTTCCTGACAGTCAGCCGGTGGATGAGAGGAGGCGAAGGACAGGTGTTCCGTCTTTAGCTGGTGCGAACTCTAAATACAGTCATGTACTCACATTTATTCAAGGTCACACAGTCCAATTCAAAAAATATCATAGAACTTTACTTTTAACGCCCCTTTCTTATCACTTTACACACACACAAAAATAAATACATAAAATGGTACTGCAAATGCCAATTTGTTTTCAAATACATAAAATGAAATAATGACAAAACGTGCAGTAAGGACTCATTAAATTGGAATCTTTGAAAAGTAAAATTAAAGGGTTATGAATAACTTACAGCTGAACTGTGGATAATTTTCCACTTTCCTGAGAAACGAATGTTAGCAGTAAGATACGAAAGTTAAAAAACAATATTTCAAATACTTCACTACTTGTTTAGCATATGAATAATGAAAAATGACTTGAAACAGACAAAGTATACAAATACTAGTTTCATTTTATTTGCAATTTAAAATTTCTTACAAGATAAAAGTAAATAATGAAATCTGCCTGAATATTGTAGGTTTGACTCAAATAAAGCATGAAATTCCTTGATATATGATCCACTGACAAGATGGACAGACTCAAAATGAGGAAAAAAATGGATAATTTCAAGTATAAACACACTATGAGGATTTGACACCAAATAGAAAGTTTCAGAACAAGAGCTAAAAACAGGTTCTGTAATCTACATGTTGGAAAGCTTTCGGATTGCAGTCATACAAACAGTGCAAGATACTTTCTGTAAGAGACTTGCTGAACCAGAAATGCCATCTACTGTCGCATTTAAATACCATTGGTATTTTAGTGATGTTTACTGTTTATTTTAAAGATTTCCAATTATTTTTTACTTTGAATATGAGCTGCTTACGTTCCCAATATGCAGTTATGTCATCATTTGGGCTACAAACAAGAAAATCTGCAAAGGAGCACAGACTGTATTCATGATTAACAGTTTTTCAGAAAGAGAAACTTTGAATATTTAAGGGTTTAAGAATTAATTGTACTATTGGTATGTATTGACAAGTCAATGTTGGGAAACAAAACAAGGCAAAAAAAAATAAAAAAATCAAAAATCAATGATACCAAATTGCTTAAAAAACAATTTGATTGATGGGCTACCCAAAACATCTGCATGCAAACACTCCTCACATATCTGTAATAGCCAAAAACAAATGACCAGTTGTCTTGTTTCCTCTTAGATTTTTTTTATGACAGGATTCACTGCAAAACCACAAAATCCTACCAAGTATTTTTGGTCTAGTTTCTTATTACATTTGAATTAAGATAAAACTAACTTCTAAGCAACTTTTCAGCAATGTAGGAGCTTGTTTTCAGTAAATTATTCCTTAATATTGATGAAAAAGTACTGGTTTCAGTGGCAGACTGAATTATAACAACAGATTTTTCACTTTATAAGTAGGACAAGGACTTGATTATTCACATAAAACAAACTCCTACATCTTGTTAAAAAGTTACTTATAAGCTAAATCTGTCTTATTTCAAGCATATATAAAGATATTTGTGTTACAAAGTAGACCAAAAATACTAGATAAGATTTTGTGTTTTTGCGTTTCCTGTGGCTTTTCCAAGCTCCCTTTCAAACAGGAGACTGAGTCATCTGGATCTGCAACAAGGTATAAAGAAGACAGATGCTGAGTCGGGAGGCCAGGGACTCTTGTGTGATTGCTCGAGTCTAGGTGGGCACAGTGATGCTGCGAGCCAGAAGAGCCAGCAGAGCGATCTCTACTACGCCGTGGGCTTGCTCGAGTGCCTCCACCGCCTCTCTGGCAGAAAAACCCGCTGCCTGGATCCTCTGGATGTGCTCGGCTGGGAACTGTTCCATAAAGGGACGTGGAGAGGGCGGGATGGGGGCCGGTGACGACGAAGGTGGAGAGGCCTGAGTGAGAAGAGGAGCAGACGAGGACGAGGTGCTTGAAACTTCCTCTGGCGGGCTAACAGCCGCTGATGCAGGGCTGAGGAAAGCTCGCTCCGTCTGAAGGGAATCCGGGGTGTTGGCGGCTTGTCCGTCTGCGACTCCTCGTCCGTGCTGTCCCTCCGGTGGTTCCCTGAACTCCGGGGCCGCTGCAGAACCAGGGGAAACCTCCGGCTCAGGCTGAGAACTGTCGCTAACGCAGGTCTCTTCTCCATCCTCTGAGCTGTCGGGGCACCAAAGTGGTTCGAGCCCTTCCCCCATTTCTGCTGCGTCTTCATGCAGACGCTCAGCCTGACCTTGGAGGTCAGGAACAGGACTCTCTGATGGTTCCTCGTCAGCAGCACAGTTAGCTTTGGCATCACTTGTTTCTGCAGCAGCTGCGTTGGCAGTAGAAGGAGCAGGCTGGGTGATTTCTGGCGTTGGTGTGCTTGGCTCGGGGGAAGTTTTGTCCGAGTCCTGCCCATGCGGGTGGGATGGGGAACAGGACATGCTGCGGTTCTGCGATTGCACCAGCAGCTCGTGGAGCTCCTTCAGCGCCGCCGCCAAGGACGGTATGCTGTCGGAGCTGGAGCAGCGGTCTCCGTCAGGCTGCTCCCTCTCAGCGGAGTCGGTGGGACATGCCATTTCGACGGAGTCGGCCTCTGCGGTCTCCGCCGCTTCGCTTTCGCTCACCTCCTGGTCCATGGGCTGTTCGGGCAAACACTCCTCACGTGAAGAGCTCTCCACCTGGTCAGATTTAACACCGTCAGCTGGCACCACCCCACTGGGTTTCTGGGACTCATTGGCGAATATATCCGATGTTGGACTGGGAGTGGGGGACAGGTTGGATTCGCTTTGGAGAGGGTGGAAATGGTCGCTATGAGGTGGAGAAGCATCGTTTTCTGGGGTCAAAGGTTGAGGAAGCTGTGGGCCCTGCTGCACGGCGGCCGGCGCAGACTGGGAGCGATCCAAGGTTGGGTTCTGTGATTGACAACTAGAAGGGCTTTGAGAGGAAGAGGAGGGTATGGCCATTCGGTCTAAGGGTCTTGGTAAAATAAATGGCGAGGGCTGCAGTGAGGTAGTTTGTCCATCTGCAGTGTCTAATATGGGAGAAAACAGAACTGGGAATCAGTCAGCTGGACGACGTTTCAACCACATTTATGAATGTTCAGCTCTCTCACACTAATAACTCATGAACAATGCCACTTTTGCTACTTTTAAATGTTGTAAACTCAGGTTTAATACACCAATAAGTAAACATAAAAAAGTACAACAACCACACAGCAGCAAAATAACAGCAAAATAAAAACTAAATGATTCAACAGCAATGGACTTAGCTCTGGCAATGGTCTTGTGAGTTTGCAGTACCTGGTTGGTCGGGCCCTCTTCAGCTGTCTCCAAATGCGTCAGTGCTCTCCTGCTCAGGGGTTAGGGGCACACACCACACACATCATGCAAAGGGACGGAGAAAGTTAGCAGTCACACACAGAGCATGCAACCAAACCAAACTGTCGGCCTTTTCACACACGTCAGATGTGAAAAGTGTCATCTGAAAACAACCTGAGCCCAGGCCGGATTCTTCACCGGGATGTTCGCAAACCCATCAGTCAACCGCAGAAGCTCCTGAATGAAGTCACTTCGGCTGAACGTTTAAAACCAATTATTAAAACTTTTAATCTTATCATATATTGTTTTACTCCGACTGAGAACAAGCTGAGCATAATTTACTCCAGTTACTTTTAAAATCTACCACATTTATCAGATCATAAGAAATCATCGTGTTTGATCCAATACTTTCAACCAAGGGACTTCATTCATCTGCAGTTGACCATTATTTTAATGTAACAGCAGTGAAACGCTTCTTATAATTGCTAACAAATGTTTCCTCTGCTGTTTTTGATCATTTATCTTTTAAAATGAACTCCATGTATCTGAGATTGGAAGGGCTCTTTGCCATCACCCCAATCTTAAGCTCTCTACACAAACTCAAGCTTGAACCGTTTTTTTCAGACTCAGAAATATTAATATTAAGTCCAGTCAGAAGGAGAATGCTTGTAAACCTAAAAGATTAGAGTTTAAGTGTGTATTTTACCCAGTATTTATAATTCAGTCTCTGAATACAGAAAATTTACATCAAATTTAAATTAGTGCAGCCGGTTCTAGTTTCTGAAAAATCTGTGAAATGATCTCTTGTATAATCAGTCCACATGTTTTAAGTGCATCTTCAAAATCTCTAAATTTTATAATACTCATAATTAATTTAAGTATATGTAAGTGTAACCAGGACATTTTTTTCCCCATTCACTTTTTCTAAAATTTTTATCTAAAGATTTATTTTAAAATAAAATGCTCTTTTCCTTAATTTCTTTAGCACAAAAATAAACCAAACACTATTCAGTGTCAACGATCACGTGGTTTTAGGGTCACATGACCAGCTGCTCACCAGCCTAGGTAGGAAACGCTGCTGCAGGTAGGCTTCTAGCCGTTTGGCAAGCCTTTAGCAAATGTCCATAACGCTGTCTGTCACTCATATGCAATCGGGTATCTCAATCTTCAGATATGCGAATGTGATTCAAAACTTTCTATCGATCACATGGTTGACAAGTGGGAACTGGTGAGTGTTTGTGCTGTTTTGTTCGGGAGCTGATCTGAGTATGTTTTATCACCTGGATGAAGCATTTAAACTGAAAATATTTAGAATTTTAAAACACTATCCATTGTATGTTAAAATGTAATGACTTTGTAATGAGTTTGTTATATCACTACAGTGATAAGAAAAAGCATGTACATGTATGATTTTCTTTTGATAGACAAAACCCAGGACTGATCAATCAGGCCTGTTTTTACACAGGCCAGGTTCCTGTTCCAGATATAGGATTCTGATTGTCTGTTGCCAAGTGGACCAGACTGGCGAGCTAAACCACACAGCGAATCAAGTGAAACATCACATCCTGTCTACTCCTTCCCATTTAATAGGAGACATTCAAGCCAAACCTTCATCTTCACTCTGGACTGGACCGCACTGAACTGAATTGGGTCCTTTTTTTTCATAATTTCCCTCACCTCTATCAAGGAGCTGAACTGGTTAAATTCCTTGGATAAATGGGAAAAATTATCTTGGATTTCATTAACTATTTTGAATAACTTGTCTGTATATATTGTAAATATCAATACATTTCACTAGTTTTGCACCACTTTGTTAGTGTGTTTTTACAAATTGCCATTCCCTCCAGCAGTCAAACCCAAAGATTTTTCTGATTTAATTTGATTCAATATTCAATCCTTCTAAAATTCATATATTATATGTTACATAAGCTTCGCACTTGTGCTGTCTAAGTGAACTGGGGAAGACTTACTGTTTATAACTCTCACAATCTATTCTTGAAGATAAGATGTTTTACTTATAAGATGATAGATATTATGTAATGTTTTGTAACGTTTCTAACAATTCATTTTGTCTCAGGTTCATGTCTGAAAACTTGCACTGTTTGACTTTTGCTGGACTGTTGTAGAGCCAGTATTTGTTTGAGTTATCAGTACAAATCTGGCACAATGCTTTTTTTTTTTTTTACTGGTGTGCTGAAATTGACCTAATTTAATTCTGTGTATTTCTGACCTGCTGAATGACTGTGAAGTGAATATTAAACATACTTTTCTCCAATTTTTGGCTTCACAACTTCAAAGGCATTTGCCCTCAAAAAAAGCTTAAGAAAGATGTTCCCCTCTAGTTTGGTGGTCGGAAGAGAAAATAAACTGGTTATTCATGAAGCTTTTATGTTTTATACATGCAGAAGCCTTGTTGCTCACAGATCTCCAATTTTCCGAGTTGGAATCCTACGTCTGGGGAAGCACTGCTTGATTTCTTTTTGTTTATGAGCTTTGATATTCCCACTTCAGAGAGAACACAAAACTCAACGTAAGTCACCAATTACCAGAGAGTTTCTGTTAATGGAAAATCGTCTCCAGTTTGCTGTTGCTTTTGTATTCCTGCCACCAGATGTTTATATTCGGTTTGCATTTTATTAATCTGATTCAGAAAAAATAACCTCCTACATCTTGGCTTTAACTGCATGTTCTTTTCAGTTTATCTGAGTAGGCGGTCCCGAGTGGTTCTGTCGAGCTTCTCAGACATCCATCTGAACTGCCACCCGCAGCAGAAGCTCATACTAGACTTTCATATCTTTGCATAATAAAAAGGTACTGCAAGTTGTCACTAATGCATCATTTTGGAGGGGATTTCCTCCAGATTTTGACTCGGTACAGAAAGGAAGACACCCACCATGAGCGGTACAGCTGACAGGTCCGTTACGCCAATGACGAGATGCAGAAGTTAAGGTTCACCTCATAAATATCAGTTTCTCTGTAACCAGTAGCCTAGTTCTGATATTAAATCCTAATCTCATTTGAAAGTGATCTGATCTCATCTTTTTCTTGAACACATTCAAACTGTTGAGGTGATGACATGAAGTGACTGGAAATTCAGATGAGTGCGTAAATGAGGTTGAGAGTAAGAAGCTTAAAGTGGCACATGCAAATGTAAATCTAACAGAGCTAGAAAAAAATAAAAAATAAAATAAACCAGAGCGCTGACACAGCTTCTTACCACTCTCTTGTATAGATCTCTGAAGCGCCTCTGCCAGTTCTCTGTCAGCAATCTCCTCTGGACGCGCGTCCTCACGTCCTTCTGGTCCGTACGCGAGCCGGGCGCACTCCGGCAGCTCCGCCTCAGACAGGAAGCGCGTTTCGGTGCCCGTGGTGCCGATAATGAGCAGGTTCTTCTTCAGGTCGATTGAACACTATGAGGAAAAATGGACAGAAAACGTCCCTAAATTATCGAGAGAAAAAAAATGCCTTTCTGCATGTGCACCTTGAGAAATTACAATATCACCAATATAACTCATCTCAGTAAATTTTATTCTAGTGTAAAATCATTATTATCTAAATATACTTTTTGAATACAGCTAACCTGATGTCTCTTCAGCATGTCCAGGCCTAGCAGCATATCCATCGGCTGGTCCTCCAATATGGAGAAAGAACAAGGAAGGAAGTCTCCTTCTATTTGGACCTGAGCTAGAAGGAAGAAAAAGGAGAAAAAGGAGAGGCATATGACTGTGTGCCACAGCAATTATAGCCCAAAAAACACAAATATTGACCTTGAAAAACAATCCAATTTGCAATACGCTTATTTAGGACACCAGTCATGTAAAGAAGTGTTATTTGTAGCATTAAACTGCACACAGTGACTCCATTTAATCATATTTTCAAAAATATTATTTATTAAAGCTTTCATTGAGCAAACAGTGGAGAAAATAGTTGAAATAACAATCAGAACCACATGTTTTTAAACATCATGAATTGATATTTACCGTGACAGCAATAAATAAAAACTCTTTATCACAATAAATTATAAACAATATGATAAACCCAGTTTTCAGAAAAAAATATTTTCTGCTGCTCCACAACCAGATAATATCAGGACATTTAGTATCCAAATAGTTACATTTAACCGAGCTCTGCTTGTTTGGATTTTAAAAATTTGATTCTGCAAGCAGAAAAAAAAGCCTCCAATCGCGTCACGCTTATTAAATCACAACCAAAGGACTATAAAATTAAAGAGAATAATGCCTGAGTGAATATAAAACCATTCTTGTTGTAATTTAATATACTACATTTTAACATGTTGAAGAGTTGCATTCATATGAAGCTATCTATCTACCCAAATGAACTCTGCCGATGATCTTCTGAGTGCCCACTCCTTTGGCGATCCCCGCCCAGCGCCTGTCCACCAGTCGCATGATGTTGCAGCGCTCTGCACACGCCTGGCTCATGATGGTCATCTGCGCCCCTTAACATGACAAACAAAAAATGGATAAAAGGAGGACAAAAATTGACAAAACAGGACTGAAAGGAGCAATTTCGGTATCAAACAAACTGTGTCGTTTTAATTCATGCTTGAATGTCAGTTTTAATGACTGTAACTAAAGTCTGATACTGATGGCTGGTGAGTTAATGTTGCTTTTTACATGTATTCAAATATGACAGAACAACAAACAGAAAGGTAAGTTCAAATATAAAACAAATCCTGGTCAACTAAAAATGACATTCCCACTAACTTTGAACCCAAGATATTTTTGAACATGCTGAAACTAAACCACTGTTCAGCACTCGCATGTTTTATTACCACTCCGTTTCTTCACCAACAAACTTGTAGAAACTTTATCAGGCATCAGGGTTTTATGTTCATTACCTGAGTCAACAAAAGCTTTCACAGGATGGCCATTGACTTTGCAGTTAATGTACAGCATAACCACCTGTCCAAAGCTTTCTGGGGCCTCCTCCATTGCAATTGTCATATTCTCCTCCACGTTGTGCTGCCTGGAAAAAGAAAGAAAGTTAAAACATGGTGGTCAAATACTGAATTTTAATGCATGGTTGAATTAGGTTAGAAATGACAAAAATTATGTTAAAATATTGCACTTTCATTATCAGTAAAACCAGAGCTGTGTTGTATTTTGTATTGCATTGTAGTAAGTTGTTATAGTGATTTTTTAATGTTTTTCTACCTGATGTCCTCCTCAATCTTTGCCTGAGCTTCCAAATCAAACGGATCAGCGGTCAGAAGTCTGATTCGCTCTTGCTCTCTTCTGGCTCGATCCTGTTGTTGCTCCAGCAGCACTTTGGTGAAACGCTCTGAGAAAAAAAAAACAGAGGGATCAAATAACTGCTGGTTGGGAATCTGTTGAAACAACACATGTAAGTATTTTACACCACCAATTTGATCTTTATGTAAAACAAGCAAGAGGAAAGACATTTTTGAAAGTAAAAAAATTATGAAAAATCTAGTTTGTCAAAAATTGTGTATGGGAGATTGCAGACATGCTTGTAATTGCAGCAAATGGTTGTTCTAAAACGTGTTGACTTGAGGATACTAAAAACAAATAACACACTATGTAACACACTAAAAACTTTAATGTATTCACCTAAATCTCCACTCAGCAGGGCCTCAGCAAGTGGAGGGTTTCTCTCTTTGAGCAGAGAAAGCTCGTGTGGATTGGATAATAGCATCTGTTGTAGTAAGGCAGGGTTGTCCAGGCCCTGTGGCGAAGAGCCGCGAATGGCCATTGGCGTAGAAGGCTGTGTGGGGGGCGGCTGCGGCGGCAGTGGCTGCTGCGGAGCTTGTTGCACCGGCTGCGGGGCAGAACGTTGATTGGGTGAAGATGAGGTGCCAGGGACTGTGATGGATCTGAAGTCGATACGGGGCAGGCCTGTTGAGGAGGAGAAAGGGAGAGAAGTTAGACTTTTCAACCATCCGTCCATTGACTCCACCCAATGGCGGTGGGGTGGAGGTGTCTAGAGCCTATCGACACCGGTCACTGGATGAAAGACAAAGTACACGGGGCAACACAAAGGCAATCACGCTCACACACATTCACACCTAAAAGAAGTTAAGGGACACCCATAAATGTAATTTTAGTTTAACTTGTTTTTTGGGCTGTGGGAGGAGGCTTAAGAACCCATAGAAAAACACTGGAAAAACAGAAAGACTGGGACTTGAACGTGGGACCTTCTCACCACCATGTAACAGAGCTTATTATCCTTCCAGGCACAAACATGCACTGAGTTAACCACCTTCAGGGAGCAAGGAATGACAGTGAGAGGCTAAAGCTAACCAGACACATAGGATGTGATAGCAGCAGCAGCAAAAGCTTAAGGGAGGGAAATATGTAAAATCAACTTTTTGTGCTTTGTATCATGCCATAATGTTTATTCCCCAATCATAACCATGCCTGCTTTTGAAACCAATCATATGAACTACTTCTCAGACCAACACTCCAAAGAACGGTTGTAAACGGCATAATGGAAAGGCATTGTTGAAGGCAGAGTGTCAGAAAGAGCAGAAGCTTCTTAAAGAGACAGACACTCAATTTCAAGCCAGGGAAGTCAAATGTCTTAAGTTATGCTTGATATATACAACATTTTTATAAGAACTGAAGGTAATATAGTTGCTTGATTGCGCTAAAAATGTCCCTGCATGCCTGGAAAATACAAAATACTACCTCTTTCACACTTTCAACTCTGTTTCACATCTCTAACCTGTATTTACACATCTACAAGTTCGAAATTTCACTTGCACAAATGTTGCCGGTCGCTTGGTTGAAAAAGGACAAGTGATTGTCACCACATTGCAAAAGTTCCAAAGAAAATAAATGGAGAGGGAGTGACGTTGCCTCCCGTGTGTCAAGCCCTAAAAACTAATAAGCCAGACTGCTGGTCAAAGGAAATGTCAACAGACATGTTACCTGGAAATGGTGGTTGAGTTTGTGGAGGTCTTCTGTCAGCTTGTCGAAGAACAACCACATCTCCATCCTTGACACCGTAAGTCCCCAAGGCACGGGTGGGGTCTTTTAGGGGCTGCTCTACATACGTGATCTGTTTGGAAGAAAGGTTAAGATTATCTAATCAGTGGAGATCCCGCTGCAGTCCAATCATGCTACACTCACCATTAGCTATTTCTTGCAAGTATCTTGTTCTAGTAAATTGAATTCAAAATACTATAAAAATTTTACAGACTGCAACCTGACAACAAGAGATACTGGGATTGTTATATCGAACACAATGAACATACTTTAATTTCCCAAATTAAAAATGTCAGAAGATTCTGTTAGAAATCTGGCAAAGTATTCCACAAGACTGCTTTTCCGTCAAACTAAATCAGTTAATTTTTGTCTTAGAGCAAAGAGTATAAAATAATGTGTTAATGCATTCTATTTAAATTTTCTTAAATGAAAAATATTTAGAGATCCACCAATCAGGCCTTTTGTGGTTCACACATATTCCAATGTTTCTTTTTTATAGAGGTTATCACAGTATCCCTTTACACATCAAATATTTTTTTCTTGTTTTTTTTCTGGTGTACTAAGGGAAACACATTTTGTTTTTTTTTGGTACACAAATATGAGCACAATCTGTACAGTTAATTTTTCCTACTCAGCTGCACATTTCTTTGAATGATTGTATGTTTTAATAACTGCACAGTATTTTTATATGCTCTGAATGTGAATATATCTTTACTTTTGTGTAAAACTACATGCTGGTACACCTGAATTTCCCTACTGAAGGATAATAAAAAATATTTCTCTTAAACTAAAAAGAAGACCACAGTACACATGATTCAGTGATATATTTATAGCTAATAAATGGGATTTCTTTGATTTGACGCTTTTCATAGATATGAAATAAAACATGACTTCAGTATTTGACCCGTCAATCTCTGTTTGGACCTGATCAAGGGAAAAATAGTCTACTTCCGACCTCTAGCCAGTCGGAAGTAGACATCTAAATAGTTGTTAGTTGAGATCAAGCACAAGGCCAATGAAAACACTGAACTTTCCAACTGGTTCCTAAAACAAAACTAACAGCATATTTATACAGCTGTGTTTAGTGTTAAAGCTGTTAAAATTACACTGGACCCTTAAGCTATTAGCTTACAGTTTCTCTTTATCTTGATAAGCCAACCAGAAACATTTAGCTACAGACAACTACTTAATTTGTTCACATACAGTTAACTTTACAGGTTTGACACTAAGCTCACGCTATGGTAGATGACTCTTTATCTACAATGTTCTAATACATGAGCGAAAATATGTCTAAAAGCATATTTGTTGTTAATAACTCATGTTTCGCAACAGCTCAAGTGTCAAATCAACAGTGCGATTCATGCTAGCTACGTTAGCTGCTAGCTGAGTTAGCTCCGCGGCTACATCCAGTTTGGGTCTTGCCTGGATTTCCCCAGCTGGAATTCCTGACTCCAGTTCACAAAGTGCTACAAAGTCCCTCAGCTCCAGCTCCGGGGACACGTCGAGGGCAAACGTGGTTTCTGGGCGATCCCTCGGCGCGCAGAAAACGGTGACCAGCATCGTTTTGTGGAGCGGGGGGAGGGCAGAAACAGGATCACTGGACAAACCCTGTTCTTCTTCAACAGAATGCGGTTAGTGTAGTTCCTTATGTCACACAGGAAAACACGATCACTAGGCGTATTTTCCGAAAAATTGAAACGTGTATGTCGGTACAAATGACATCAAAAATCGAAAGTACTGTAAAATCGAAAGTCAGGCACTGTTTGGACTTAGTTGGTGAACGCCTGATGTGACAGTTTCTCTTTTAAGAACAACAAAATATTAAGTATTGCTCAACAGTGCCACATGATTTACGGCATGTCGCACAACAGTACTTTCTTCATCTGTGGTTGTTGCAAGCATTTCATGGGAATGTGCACCGCCTACAGGAAGGAAAAGGGTAATGTGCACAATAATTGTACTTTGCGCTTCAACATATTTTACTCAAGTAAAAGTAAAAAGAAGACACCCAAGAAACTACTCAGGTAGAAGTTAGAAAAAGTACAATTTACATATTTTATGGGATTGCCGGGATCTTTCTAGCAAGGAATCCAATGAGAAATCTGAACCATATATTGAAGCTTAACTTGCCACTTGACCCAAACTTTGATATCTTGAGATTTATGCCATTGCATGGGTTGGAAAGAAAGTTCAAATTTTCAAAATCTGTTGAATGGTGACAATGATAACAATAAATGTTTGGCTCAAAGCTCTACCTCCCACACATCATCAGTGGCAAGAAGGTTTAGATGTCTATCTAATGGAAAAAAATACTGCAAGTTTTTATTTGAAGACTTGTTTATAGGTATGTGGTTTCATGTTATTAAACAACATGCAAATTTGGTGAGATGAAACTATTTGCTACCTTCACTTGATATATGGATAAATATATTTTTATTCATCACTTATTTTTGGAAAGCTATTTCTTCATGCTGTTCTGTGTTGCCTAATGAGAGGGCAACAATTTCTTGAATAAGAAAAATAGATGGAATCAGACAGACAAAAATACAAGGTAATGCACAAATATTGGTAATTTAAAGAAAAATAAATTGACAGAAATAGCTTCTCTTTTTTCAAACTTCTGCAACTTTTTATGCCACACTGACAGGTGTGCAGAAAGTGAAGGAGGCATATTAGCTTTAACTGCCTAATATGCCTCCTTCTTTTATTTGTTTTTTTCTGAGGCTACAAAGCAAGTTAACTGCAGCTGAATGTAGGAATTATAAACTTTATTGCTTAAAGCTCAGTGTTGACTTTTAAATGCTCTTCTTTGGCTCCAAACACCATAATTTGTTATAAAGATATGCAGAACCAAACATGGAGATGCAGCATTCAGCTTCAATGCACCATAAATCTGAAGCAAACTTCCAGAAAACTGTGAAACAGCTGAAATACTGAGTTCTTTTAAATTAAAAACCCACATGTTTAGAGTAGCTTCTGACCAACATATTTGATGTGTCTTGATGATTTTAATGCTGACACTGTAATGTAATGTCTGTTACTGGTTTCACAATTGGTGACTGTGTGATGTGTTTATGATGTTTTTATATTTTATATTTTCATGATGTAAAGCACTTTGAACTGTCTTGTTGCTGAAATAAGTTATACAGATAAACTTGATTATTTCCAGAAAACTGGAAACTGGATAAATCCTGCATTTATCAGGCTTTATCTTCATTTCATTGAAGAAAATTCTGGCACATCCACATCTTTATCTTATTAACATATTTAACCAATGTTTTAATTGAACTATAGGCTCCTGGTGAGATGCCTATTTAGATATATGTTATTTGTGTAGTTTTGGTAATGCATTTTCTTTCTTTTTTTTATTTGTTTTAATTTATAGTTACAAAAAACTCAAAATTTCTTAAATAAGACTCCAATTAGGTAAGTGCTGTGCCTAAAAGTATCACCTAGTTCTTCTTCAACTGGTCTATATTATGATCACCTGTGTTAAATGCAGCGCTGAGAGTGAGTAAGACCAAGACTGACATGGTGCTATTATTTGTATCGAAGCAGACCTTTACCAACCCACCTACTGCCTCCACCAAAAACTATTTGGCAAGTATAAGAATCATATTGTTATTACTACTTCATCAGGCTTTAAACGCACATCAGTCGAAGAGGCTTTGTTATTTTTCAATATCTATTATTATTGCTATGGTTACATGTACTGTGTTTTAATAATAGGAAAATCATGCTAATTAGGATCTTATACAAAAAACATTTTCCTTATCAATGTTGCTTGTTGGTGTCTTATTCATATAAATACATTTCTGCATTTGTAAAACCACAGTTACCATTTTAGTTTGCTTAGTTTTTCCCATCTTAAGATTTTCTGCTTTGCTCACAGATAAGATCAGAGTAACCACTGTCTTCCTTCTTTATTATTCCAGATACAGGTCGCTGATGCCGCTACCGGAAACATACATCAAAGCACATCCTGTGCATCGAGGTATGATTGACTTCACATCATAAAAGTGTCTGAAAAAGACAGAAAAAGGTTAAAATTGAAAGACAGTTTAAAGAAATAGTTTTTATGTTATACATATGGAGTTTCTATTTACTTAAATGTCAATATCAAGAAATTCACCACAATGATATATATTTAGGCAGCAATGAAAGATCAATATCTTTTATTTTGTGTAAAAAAAACTCCATATATTGCAACTTCATTGTAGGCTCTTTACTCTTAGGCAAAACTACAATAGATATATTTAAAATTTACATTATTATTACATATAAAACTTGTAACATAACTTGTATACTTATATTTAGCTCAATGTTAATTGCAGTAGTTAAAAAGTTTACTTTTTTGAGTTGTTTTCTAAACTAGCGTGATACATTTCTTGCAAAGTAGGGGTATTTTAATCATGTGTCTTAAATTACAAATTTTGTGTTGAATTTTATCTTCCCAGAAAATACATCATTAGAGGTTTTTGCTGTTTCTACAAAACCAAAAGTGGTTTACAGGTTATTTTCCTTTCATGAGAATGCAAAACCCTGCATTGATGAGACTGCATTTCTCAGAAGAATATGTGCTATAATCCCTACATACACATTAAATTTGTTTAGTGGTTTTGGGTGGAATAAAATCAAGACTGCACAGGGTTTGCACAAGACAAAGGTGATCTACCGAAGGACGTTTTAATAGAGAAGTCTAGAATTACCGACTACTTCATTTATTTTCTGAGAAGTGAAGCAAATCTTCAGAAAAATCTACTATTAACGAAAATAGTATATAGTAATATTCACGCAAATGAAATCATACACAGAAACCAGAAATGTGCATAAAGTGTAATTAAAATATCTGTAAACGTACTTGATCCAAAGAGAAAGGTTCTGGATGGCTATCTTATGAGCAATAATGTTTGGTGAACTATTCCCCCAATTACTCTTCTCTTCATGTGAGGTCAAATAGAAACAAATACTCAGGTTCTTTACCATTTAAGATGCTTATCTCCTGGTAATTTTAATATCTGAGTAAAATATTAACTCATGTCATCTGTAGCTCATTCTCAGAATGATCACAGTTTTCACAGTAATGTTAAACTGACTTTTGACAGTATTTGAGCAGTATTACAGAAGTGCCTTTCATAAAAAAAATAAATCAACCTGTATTTTCACTCATACTTATAAGCGCGTTCAAGCCAGAGTGGAGGTGTTTTCAACATCCGTTTACTAAGAAGCATGCTTGTGAGTGGTTGTATATCTTGCAGGTTAATCATCAGTGTGTGGTTATTTCCATGTGCACTCCATATGCACACTGTCATGTTCTTACCGAAAAGCTGCTAAGTTTCCGTTACCTTAACCGCAGTGTACTTTTTCCTTCAAAAAGGAGGAAATGGTCCAGATAAAGGTTAGAAAAACATAACAAAATACTTCTAATGTAGATTTGAATTACTGAAGATGTTTTGTTTCCTTACTATAACCTCTATTGTAATGGAGACTGGTGAAAACACTGGAAAACACAGATTTCAATCTTAATCTCCCTATAATAAACAGTACAAAGAAAAATATATGTTTAGTACTTAAATCACCTTATTATCTTACAGGACATTGTAAAGTAGTTGGTATAAGAACCATTTACTTGAAAAGTTCAAGAAGGAAATGCTTGGAAACAGATTTATGCAGGTCACAATGCCTATATGTTTATGAGATTCTGAGCGAATTACTTCAGAAACCAATTCAAAACTTAGTGTGAGACTGAGGCAGTTTTTTCAGTGTTTGGGAACTAATCTTTGCCTCTTATTCAAGAAAAAACTGGTTTAAGAAGTCCAAAAATAACTCAGGAGGCCCCAGAGGCAGCAAATTCTCAGAAATCAGGAGTTAGAAGGAAAACAGTCAGCAGTTTTACTTCCATATAGCAGCTGACTATATGGTGAGCTGAGACAAAGATTAAAACTGTAGCCGTATTTGAGTTTATACTTGCTAAGCAAATCCAAAACTTGCACTTGTATGCATCAAGACTTGGATACTTGACCAAAACATTGTTTTACAACCTGTTAGCTTCCGATCAGGGCAATTTATAAATCTATCAATGTAAGGTTTCTTTTTTGCTGTGTTACAATATGCCATGCCAAAAACTCATGAATGAAGCCAGTGTTGATGTTATGCTTGAGGAACCTGGACAAAGTTTGAGTTACCAGAACCAACATAGTTATTGTATGATACACACAAAATATTGACTTATCTGGAATCAACTCGCCAACCTTATTATACTTAACCAAAGATGTGACAGTATTCTTGCTAAAATGTTGCCTTTATCCGAGAAATGTCAGACTTGATAGAACTACTCCAGCTCTTAATGTGGTTTGTCTCATCATCATCCAAAAAAAATA
The DNA here is from genome assembly GCA_903066825.1 of Alfaro cultratus. Lineage (NCBI taxonomy): Eukaryota > Metazoa > Chordata > Actinopteri > Cyprinodontiformes > Poeciliidae > Alfaro > Alfaro cultratus. The sequence continues at coordinate 18,739 of CAEFZX010004552.1, read as the reverse complement.
GAGTTTGTCCTCAGTGTATTGACAGAGATGTTTGTATGAGGAGTTATTTGGACTTGGATTGGTTGAGCCTGAATTAATAAATCTGGCATGTGACTCATCCTAAAGCTTGTTTTTATCTAGCAGCTGAAATCGAACATGGAAAACAGACAACTGGTCACTCATACTACAAAAAGGATCTGTAATCGATGTAGAGGAAGATATTAACAAAAAGGACTACAGCTGAATATTCGTAGGATCCTAACTTTTTAAAACTATGTGTGAGTATTAAAACTTTCTAACTTGTCAGTTTTAGTTACCTTCTTTATTACTAAAATTCCATTAAGATTTCTTAAAGGAAGATAAAAATCTTCCATTAATTGTTTTCCACCTAATGTGAGAACTGGTTGCAGGGATACCACATCCAAAGGGAGCATTGCTGGAGAAAACCAACCCAGTAATAATCTTAATTCAAGAGTTTTAAAGTTTGGATGAGCTATCCCCCCCTCCCAAACTACATCATTGCTATTATTTCTGTAAACATTTTGCTGCTGCTATGCTTCATATTACAGACAGTCATATGTTTCACTGATGTTGTGGTGTTTCCCTGCTTTAGCTATGTGTAGCGCTACAACATATGAAACTTCATTTACCTTGTCATTTATAATGCTAAAAGTTTGAACTTTCTACAACAACTGCTAAAACAAAAACAAAACAAAAACTTTTGTGGCAGTGGAGCATATTTTAGATCCAGCCCATGAAAATCCCATCTTTATGGTCATTTAGTCAAATTTTTGTTGACTAAAACTATCTCCTTACTCACTATAACTTTGGGCAGTGAAAAACTCTCAGTTTTATTTCTGGCACTGGCGTGAGAAATAGGCTGAAGTCCACAGTTACGTTTTCATTTCTTTTCACCTTCATGTCACGACCCCCACCGAAGAGCTTTGGCACGTCTCTCTCTTTGAAAAGCCCTGCTCCAACTCATTGTGACTGCATCCAAAGGTGTTCCTACACCAAAGGGATTTTTAGTCCCTCTAATGACCTCTGGGTTTGCCTTTGGATCTCCTTCCAGTGGGATTTGACCTGGAAAACCTCAGAATGGAGCTATTTTGATCAGATGCATGAACTCCTTTAACGGATGTTTCCATTTTATGCAGGTCCAAAAATGTGATTCCAGAGAGCAGAGTGAACTGGTTTCCTAGGAAGGAAGACAATAAGGAAGGAGCTATTCGTAATAAAGTACAGCTTTGACAAGATGAAGTCTGCGTTCCACTTATGAGGTGGAACTATTTGCCTCAGGGACACCTGCTCCAGGTGAGCTCCTCCTGATCACACCGGATGAACATCAACTGTGGGAGTCACCTGCCAGTCACACCCTGCATTGGGAGAAGGTAGGAGCACACACACACACACACACACACACACACACACACACACACACACACACACACACCTACACACACACGCACACACGCACACACGCACACACACACACACACACACACACACACACACACCATCGCACATCTCTGAGGATATGACAGACAGTGTTAAAGTTAAATAATTTATTATAATTCTTGGGTGATAAAAGACAACTAAAAACAGTTTTGCTGATTTTATTGAATGTGTAGAAACACTAAGGGAACTTTGATTACTTGGCACAAGTAAGAAGGAGAATAAGAAAGTGATGTAACAAATACCTGGAACAATTTTAAAACTAGGTAATAAAATAAAATTAAAAAATTTAAATAAAGGAAAAATAATATACAGCCACATTCATTAAATTAGAATACAATTGAAAAACATATTTAGGAGTGAAACACATTATGCAGATTCATTAGACACAGACTGATGTGGGCTTAATGAAAAGTATGTTTAACACTTGGTTAAAGTTGTTATTTTCAAAAGGTAATTTTAACGTAACAAACAAACCTCAATGGTATGCATAATCTGAGTTATTTACTGAGTATGACTGTATAAGAAGAGAAATTTAAATATGCAATAATGATTCTACGTAAATGCCTGATGGGTCTTTGACATCTTTTTCTTTAATGAATTAACCAATGCAGTTGTTTAGGCAACATCCTCACAACCTGAAACTACTGACCTCCTTTGTGGGGAATGATGGTTAGAACAGAAAGAGCTAGAGTCAATGAAATTACTAGTTCAAAGAACAGACAAACATGTTTCACAGAGGTGAATTAGTACCTCACTGTTTGAACATTTTAAAACCTGACTAGAACATTTTTATGACTGATGGTTTTGGGAATGCTTTTTCCTGCCCAGTAAGAAATGTGTTACATTGGCATAAGTGTGGAGAAGCAAAAATATGAGCTGCTTTTTCAGCAGGTTTAGCTTTACCAGCGTTTCTTTATTAAAGGAACGAAGATTAGTTGATGGATGTAGCATGTGAATCCAGAGTTGGACAAGAAGGGAAATCAAGGTAGATGGCCCATCAGGCTGGTGGGCTCTAACGGACAAAAATGATTAATAAAACAAATTTATATTTACAAAGCGAAAATGTAAACAACAGTGGAGCTAGTGTGGAACCTTGTTAAACACATCTGAGAAGTCACTAACCTTAGTGGAGAACTTGTAATCTAACACAGAAGGACAGTATTATTAACTCAATCCCTATAAAAAGGATCAGGTTTTGTTGGTTTTATTTATTTATTTTTGTTACTATATTTTTAGAGACACAGAACTTAATCCCTTCTAAGTTTATATGTCATAAGATTTTCTTTTATGGCAATTCTCTATCTTTTTAAAAAAATAAAATAAAAAAAGAGAGATTGTTTATTAATGGGGAGAGTTAGGAATGAGTTTTGAAGTTATGAGTGTAAATAAATAATATGCTTTTGAAATTAGTTTTAGCTTTAAAGCTGTAGACTTCAACAATAAGACTGACATGGTGGGTTGGGTTTTTTTTTTTTTTTTTTTTAAGGGGAAAAGGCAACATGAAAAGGCCGACTAAAAACCCACACAAGGGTTCCTGTTTCACAATCGAGTGGAGCTGTGCACAACCTTGTGTCACGACTCACAGAGAACGACTTAATATGTTTCTGTTTAATCTGCTCATATTCATTTTGACTCTTAATGTGTTTATTGTTGATTCGGATGCCACAAGATGTAAAAGAGGTAGGAAAAATAACATTTTGGGTGTTTTTTAAAAATTGTTATTTTTCTGTGTAATGATGTAGATTTTTTTTTGTTTCTGTCTTTTTTCTGAAGTACTTAGAAGTTAAACTTTTGTTTTTCTCCAACTTGCGAAAAATGTAGGTGAGAAATTGAAGGTATCCCCTGGAGACAAAATACATTGTGAGCCATGTGGGGAAGGAACTTTTCGGGCAACACCAAAGGATTCTAAAAGTTGTGAAGTATGCACAGCATGTGATGAAGGTAGTAGTAAAAACCTTGCTAACATCCTTGCTATTCATTCAAGCGTAAACATTGAATGAAACCTTCTGTCCTTTTGCTTCTTTTTACAAATTAAATCAACGACTCTGTAGTTTAAATCCTAAAATTTATTATTTTTTGGGTTTTACAGAAACAGGAAGCTTTATCAAAGAGAAGTGCACCACAGTGAAAAATAATGTATGTGGATGTCGTGATGGCTTTGTTCCATTTTCAAGGGATTCAGGCGTCTGTAAATGTGATATAGGCTCTGGACTGGAAAATGGAGGTAAGGTATAGACTCAAACAAATTTCTTAGGTTCTATTATTTGATCCAAAAGCTGAACCTTAATGAAACAATGTATTTTTCCCACTGGCAGTTTGTTCAAAGTGCAAGGAAGGTTATTTCAGCAAAGAGATTGATACACCATGTCAAAAATGGAAAGAGTAAGTTTCAATAGTTGCCCACCATTTGAAACCTGAAGTACACATGTAGCTAAACGCTGTTGTTTTTGTCTTTGTTATGTTATTGCAGCTGTAAGTCTGCAGGGATTAAACAGGCTGGAAACTCAACCTCTGACGTTGTGTGTAATGAGATGATAAATGATAGTCAAACCACTGTAGCCCCCACAGCAATCCGAAAGGTCTTCCCCTCACTTTCATCAACACGTCGTCCACATGAGGGGGCTCCAACACAGACACTCTCGAGTACGACCACAACTACTGTTCAGCTCCCCACTGTGAGAAACTCAATGCAGCCCACAAGCATTCACATAGGTAAGACTTTTCCTGCTTTCTGTCACGCTCAGATTCTAGGGTGATGTAAGCTGTAGCTGGACTGTCTCATTTTATTCCAGGTACGGCCATTCTCATTTTGGGAATTGCTGGACTGCTCGGGCTGACGGCAATGACCTGCAAGCTGCATGTTACCCCCTGCTGGCAGTCAAAACCAGCAGTACAGAGTAAGTTAAAGGCAATCTGGACTCACACGTTCTTAATTTAGTGAAAAAATATACAGCTCTGGAAAAAATTGAGACCTCTACACTGAAAACCTCCTGGTTATTCTGCCTAATATTGATGTCTGAACTCTTCCTGAGTGAAAACATTGTTGTTTCTAAATGAATATAAACTTGTTTCATTTGCATTATTTGAGTTCTGGAAGCACTGCATCTTTTTGTTATTTTGACCATTTCTGATTTTCTGCAAATACATTCAGAATTTATGCTTGGAGTTTCAGAGACATGTTGTCAGTAGTTCATAGAATAAAAGAACAATGTTCATTTTACTCAAACATAAACTGATCATTTTAAAGGGATCTCTTAATTCTTTCCAGAACTGTATATATTCATTTAAGTGCAAGAACATTGAAGACACCTATAACAAAAAAAGTCATTCAGTTTTTATACTGGAATACGATGCTAGTGTGTTTCTCCTGCACAGGTGATTGTCCATTTTAACTTACCATCAAACAACGCATTATTTAGTAAATAAAAACATTTGTATGCATTTTGTTGAATGTTTAAGTTCTTTTTTGTGTTTTTTGATTTAATAATCCAGGACGGTATGGCATAGCATAATGGAAAATGGTGGCAAAATCTTTCCTAATTACTTTTTTCTTGATCATATATACATTTTTGTTTGCAGCCAAGGACTCTTTGTGTCGGAGGCCAGTTGAGGAAAGCGGTGATGGCAGTGAGTCCTCTTTGAAACTAAACCCAGAGCCGTGAGATGAAGTTTTCCTTTGACGAAAATCCTCATCTGATACTTCAGAGAGACATCCCTGGAAAAGTTTAATTTACTGCAGACCCCTCAGATCCTCCTTGTATTGTTTGTTGTGTGTTACATAAAACACACAACATCTGCATTGTAAAAGGTGTGTTTTTAATCTGTAGTCGTCAAAATTTGACTCTTTGTTCTGTTGTAATACAGTGTAGGATTATTGAATCATACCTCGCTTTTTAAAACTGTGAAACAATTCAAGGTAGACATTCGTCCTCTTGATGTTATACTTCTTAGGAGGAGTTATTATGGCTGACATGGTGAATCTGGTTTTTTCTCATAAGTATACATTTGCCAATACTACCTGGTGAATTTTCTACTATATGCATTTATATGCAGGTTTTATAGACCTTCTGCTGACATTATATATGCTCTAACAGGGCTGGGACAACTCTGAGAAATACGCACTTTGAACAATAATGTGGGTAGAAACTATAAAACATACCCCATACAAATGTTAAAAAAACTATATAACAACATTTCTCTTTTTCATTTATATTGTTATTAAGTTTCTTTATTGTGTTATTCAGTGTTATCTTGGTCTGTTCCAACAGTCGCATGTCTCTTTTTCACAAGATGAAAAAAACAGATCTGTTTTCAGAAATATGTGGGGTGAGGGGAAGTACCACATGGCGCAAAATGTGCTTCTTTTTCCCCCCCACTAAGAGTTGCCTCCTCTGTTTTCTTGTTCTGGTGTTTGGAAAGACTGATATTGTAAATGTGAAGACTTTCATGTTGTTTGTGCCTTGCTGGAAATATTTTTCAGATTAGTGCAGTCAGAGGAGTATGAAACTTTGCCCTAATTACCTTTCACCATTTACCAGATGAGCACTAAGTAGCTCCATGCCTGGTTGAGTCTCAGTGAGTTGTAAAATCGACCCGAAAGGAAACTGATATGTTGATTCATTCTAAGAATTGAAGGTTTATTTCAAGAAGGTGGTATTGGTTTAGGTAGGAAAAACATTTAAAAATACCATGACTGGATTAATTTTGTATTTGTTTATTTTATTTTACATTAAAATGAACATGTTACATATGCAGTGTAAAGTAAAGTGTCCTCTAGTCAAGGTTTTCTGAAAATTAATTATTTATTGAAATAATATCACTGATTCTGATGTAAGGTTATGAACATTTTACTTCTGTAGCTTTTGGATGTCATTGGTGTTTTTTTTTATACTGATGACATCTCTCTTTCTAGCCAAGGGGGAGATACCACAATGGAAAAAAAACAAAACAAAACAAAAACTATTCTCTGTTGAATCCTAAATAGTTTTTCTGCTCAAGTTCAAGTTAGTTCAATAGGGATAGGCGCCCTCATGTGGTATGTAAAGTTTAGGCACTGTAAAAAAAAAAGAGAAAACATCGGAGACTATTTCTGCGTTTTTTTAGAAGTCTGGGATGCTTTTTACTACCTCTAGTTTAAAATCTAGAGCTGGATAATAAAATGAAAAATCATCTTGTTCGTGAAATCATATAAAAGAGGAAAATTTAACGGTTTTCTGGAATGAAACCTTCCCAGATCAATATTTTAAGTGTTCTACAAAAGTTGTATTTTTTTATTTTTTATTTGTGGGACTTACCCAAGGTCCTATTTAGTCAAGAAACACCATGGCTTCTAAATGTGAAGGTCTGCTGCAGACAGAACAACGGATGACAGAGTACCTCCTCAAAACTGCCTGTAAATGTCACTGATCCAGGAAGTTGGTGTGCAGTTTCAGAGAAATTAACCATACTTTACACGGAACAAACCTGTTTGGGGTCTTTTGAGTTGTAGCCTGGCTTACTAGCACCTGAAGATAAATATCATCCATTCATTCATGTCTCTATATAATTCTGGTTGTTTTTTGTTTTTTTTACCTATGTTGTACGTTTTTTCTTAATGCGTTTTTTAACGACAAACTTGTGTTTATATTCTGTATATTATTTGAGTAAAAATTTATTGATCTCTGAATACGCCCTTGTGAATTCCTTTGTGTTATTTCTGTAAATTTAATTCATTATCATTTTCTTGTTTTCAAGTAGATACATAATGGAAGACAATCTTATCTTCGCAAAAATTCATGTCAACTAACATAAACTCATCCATTTTATTTTAAAAGTTAACATACAGTTTTAAAGACTTCGAATATTTGGATCTGATTTGAGGACTATACCTTGGTGGTTGTCATTTTAAGCTATTTATAACAACTGGAGCAGGATATATCAGGCAACAAATGAATATTTGATCATTAAAAGTGTTGGAAGTAAGAAAAATGGGCAGATGGTTATCATTTCCAAAACTGCAGTTCTTGTGTCCATGTTTATTGAAAATGATCCTTAAAGGAAGTGATTTGAACAGGCATCAACATGGTGGCTGACTAGGGCTATAAAAGTCAAAGTAATGTAGCTCAAACTGTTCTAATAAAACCATCACAGCATGAATCACAGTTTGTTGTTGCTACACAGGCATGGATCAATCAGTGGGTCCGTGCCGATATGATAACCTTTGGGTTTGTAAATTGTGATGATTTTATGGTTTTGATTTTCATGTCTTAGCTCCAATTCTGTTTTGAATTGTGGTCCCTGTTGCATTGTGGTCGCCCGCTTCCTTTCATGCATTCTGTTCCATTTACTTCCTTTACTCTTGTGGGGCCTGTCGCTGCGATCCTTTGTCACCTTTGTTTTAGTATCTTTAGTTATACATCAAGGAGCAAATACAAAGAAAGGTGCCGGTAATTAAAAGTTGTCCGATAACTAAATATCTTTTTTTTCAATCTGACAAAAGAAAAGCTAATTAATCTGAAAAAAACCTTGCATCTTTGCAAACAGCAAACTTATGCAGTAGCTGCAAGGCTACATAAAACATATTTGTTTTTTCTGATTAGTCATACAAATCTACATTCCCCCACAAAGGAAAAATACCTCTAAAAAGGTTGGGTAAATGACAAACACTCTTCAATGGGTTCAATGAAGTAAATGTTTGAATACCACTTTTTTTTTTTTTTTTTTTAACTTTGACTCACAGACAACTTTTGAGCTCAATAATATAATTTTCATTTATACATAATACCACTAACATCTTTTTCTTGTCTTACTTGATATTTCTAACACAGGGGCATAAAATCTGCCTCAAAAATGTTGTTTCATAACTGCTTCAGTTTTGCACTTTCTAGTTGCATGTGAAGAGACTTTGTACGGGCTCTGTCAGCCACCGCCTACACTATGAGCTACAGAAGGGGGTGTCCATGTGTATGGAAGAAATTGCTTCCACAGTGTCATCACTGCCATTTGTGGTTTTACACCGACAGACTCCTCCGACTACTGTTTGAGCTACGTAAATGCTAGTCATTGACTAAGTCACATCCTACAGGAGGTGTTTCGCTGCAGCTGTCTACATGTGTGGTTATATCATGTCTTTAAGAAACCGAAAAGAAAACGTTGTTATCTGTGGTGGTACAGTACAGATCATGACGTTTGAAACAAGGGCAAAGTCAGAATGAAGCAAAACATGAACAGAGAATCAGATAAAAGAATTACTGCAAATACATGGTAATGAGAAAGGAATGTATTTGGCTCAATGAAGCACTGAGGCATTGCCATCTGTCACCTTGATCTCCAACTGTGGGAATGGCTTCAGCACATAAGACGCACTCAGAGTACCCTATGGTCAACCTGGAGAACAAACAGAGGCTGTAACTCTGCCAACACAGACAGAAACATCAGAGAAACCAAGTATTAAAATAAATTATTAAAGAAAGATAATGGAGATCCATCCATCTATCCATCCATCCATTTTCTTCCGCTTTATCGGGGGTCGGGTCTCGCTTTAGTTTATTGCTTTAATAAATTGTGGAGTACTTATTACTTTAGACCAACATTTAGCTTTATACTTTTAATGTCAGAGAAAGACCCAGAGAAACTCCTGTTAGTTTACTTAATAACCCAGAACAAGAATCAAACAAAGAGAACCAACATTTAGCTTTATACCTCTCTAACCTTTTTGTCTTTCTTTTGGCTTTTTTGTTTTGTTTATATTTCCTTCTAATTCATGTAAAGCAGTTTGAACTGCCTTGTTGCTGAAACTGTGCTGTACAAATACAATTACCATACCTTTTCTTACCTTACTTGGCTTCTTACCTTACTTGGCTTTGGAGTGGGACCAATGTGCTCATAAATGTTTCCAAATTTATTAATAGTACAATAAAAAATAAAATAAAAAATGAGGTTGCACTGGTGCTACTGAGAAAAAAAGTATGTGATAGAGACATAGATAAGACCCATATTGTAGTCTAAGCCAATCAGAGATATCACTTCCAGTCTGGTTCCTTTGTGTTGCGCTGCTGGTAATTATGCTGTTCCATCTGTGCCGCTAACCTCAATGCACAGCCACCAACCTGAGTATGCAGTGACACTAATGCACATGTCGATGTGAACAAACAATTTGTCAAATGTGCATTCAAACCTCACACATGCTTGCTCAATAGATGTTCTGGCATGTACTCCACTCTGACTCTCCTCGTGTTCGGCCCGATGTATCTGTTTGAAAATTAGCAAAGTGTATGTAAATGAACCTCTCATAATGCCTGCTGGTTCTAACACTGAAAAAGCACATAAAAAACATTGCTCTGCCCAAGTGGTCGTGCTCTCTACAGCCTTTAAATAAGATACCTGTCAAATATATGGGTGCGTCAAACTTTTGTGCTGGTGCAACCAAAAAAAAGTTAAGTACACCAGAGCAACCAGTAGAAACAGTAAGACTTGAGCGCTGGGACTTACTAATTTCTTAGATATCTACAAATTATTTTACTTGTAGGAAAAGGTTTTCTTAATGCCAGTGAATAAACAAAACAGGCTCATTGTTAGTTCTAATAATATTTTTGACTCTAAATTAACTGTTATAGAATATTTTATAGATTTGACAAAGCACAAAGGAAATCCAGATGCCCCATGTGCTCACCATTTCACAAACATGCATCACAATCTGTTTGGTTTTCAAAGCCAACTACATTGTGAGTATATGTGCTTGAACAGTGAAGCAGGTGGAGCAACTGCTCCCCAGCGGGTCACTAGAATATGTTTTTTTTTTTGGCACAAATGCATGTAAACAAGCTTATTTGCAATACAGTGCCTGTATTGCATATTTTTTATTTGCTTTAGTGCAGTTGTGTGCTTATGATGCGTTCTTTATTATATGCTTCAACACAAGTTTCAGCAGAGACAGATTTGGGCAGATTTATTTTTTTTATTTAGTTGGATGGGTGCACTTAAAAGTGTAGCTTCCTATCCCTACACTCGCTCCCACAAATTTACAAATATATTTTACATTATTTTGTTTTGTGCAGGCCAAGGGAGACTAGCTATAGTTTTTTTCCTCCACTTTTCTCACCCATGTTTTTTAATCAATCACCTTTTACTTGGTCCGGTCTGCAGTGAGAGCTGATTGGAGTACCCCTGTGACATTTGTTTAATTAGAGAATGTCTGGGGAGGCAGTTTGATGTAATTGTGTCGTGAGCGAAACACAAGAAGGCTGAATGTGTGGTTGTGCTGTGAACCACAGATGTGCTGCAGACGACGAGACTAATTTAAGTTGAATGTCGCTTTAGTTAGATTTCAAAAAGTCAGAAGTTACGTCTGTGTCTGTGTGGGCCTGTGTTGATGGTTGGCCATCAAGTTTTTTGTTTGGACCAGGAAATAGTGACCGGAAGTTAGGCTCTTTTCAGAGAGCCGGCTCTTGAGGTATAGGTCCCAAAGAAGAGCCAACTCTTTTGTCTCCTAAAAGGTTACTAATTAGCAAATATTAATATTTTTCAAGTTAATATGGCATTTAGGGTTATTGACTTAGGGTTGCCTAATTTTATGTATTTGTTCTGTTACATTCTTTGACCTTCTTACCTTTGTGTAATGTTTCAGTCAAACTTTTAATTTTCATTTAACAAAAGAACAACATCAAATAAGCAAAACACTGCTGAAAAATTTTCTGAACCGAACGATAATAGAAACAGATCCAAACTCAGAAACCAAACTATCCCAATAATTTTAGATGATGCTTCTTTAAGGGTTTTAGCAGCATACTTTCCTCCTCACCACTGTCCACTGACTGAGGGGTTGGACAGATTATCCACAAGTCTCATCGGTTACCCTCTCTGTTTCCACATGATGGTGCAATCAGATACTCTCACTTTAGACTGGCTGCAAGGCTACTATGCTTCCAGTTAAGACAAAATTTTGCCATGAACCAGATAGAGTAACTGAGAGTAAGAGCTGAATGAAAAAAGGAAAAGTGTGGAGCCAGATCTTCTGATTCACTGCAAAGCATCAGCTTTAAGACATCACTACTGTGAAGAAAAGGTCTAACTTTGAGATGCATGGCTAGTTACCAGCACCATATGTAACCTACTGACTGAACATGAGCTAGACCAGATATACAGATGGAGAAAATTACAAATCAAAATTAGTTGTGATAAAGTATGGAAAAAATTAGTTTAATTGAAGTCTTTATAATGCCACACACAGAGTAAGCCACATTTTAATTAACTTATAGTGTTTGCACACTACATCATGCAAAAAAGATCTCAATCTACTGTGGCTGGAGTCACTCAAACATGCTAATATTAACTTGAGAATGTGAACAACCACAGCTAAACATTGACATCCGTTTCTTTGAAAATGTTCAACTACAACTTCACTTGATGTTTCAATTTTAAATTTGATTTTGCCTTCCAAACCATTTTCCTTTTGACTTATTTCCACCTATTCCTCAGTTCAAATGTATTTGTTTTGTTTTATCGCTTTTATTCCAAGTTTTATTATTTTTTGAATGTACTGAAAAGATCAACCCTAACCCTGCAATACACACCTGTGTGACGGAATAAACTAACATAATTTACAAAGTACATAAAATTGTAACAAAAAGATTCATGTCACTGTTATGGAGGAAGATTGTTTTCAGTGCAGTTCTTTGTCTCCAAATAAGCACACACCAACAAGCACCAAGTAGTAGTCCAGTGTTTTACATTTAAAACCCTACTTAAGCATTGAGGTACTCCGTAGATTGTATACAAGGAGGGCAGAACAGAAAATCTTACACCTTTGTTGTGTAGACAGATTAACTGAGTTTTTTGACAAAAAAATACATTACTTCAGATTTGAATTCTGTTTTTTTTAAACGCTGATTGCAGTTTAGCTTCTTGTTTGTCCGTTTCAATATCCACACACCTAAAGACATGTTCCTACAAATCTCAAAACTTGTTGCTCGTTTTGAGGTTGCACCTTTACTGTCATAGTAAAGTCTAGGTGAGTCATGCAGCCATATTGAGAAGGGATTATTCCTGATCAGTGGATTATTTTTGTTTCCAACAGACAAGAATGTGTTTGAACAATTTACATCTATGTAAACTCTCTTTAAACCCAAACAGTGTGCTTGTGTCACTTCGTAAACAAAGGCAAAACGAGGAAAATCCTTACCCCACTTCAAACACACAAACGGTGACATTTGAAAGAAACAGCATTATTTTTACTGGCTAAGTCAATGTGTTATCCTTGGCTACAGTAAGAACGCAACAAGAATGTTTTCTCCACTCTTTTTTATTGAAGTGTAGAGGAGGTTTTGCATAAACCTCCTCTACATCATGCATCATGCCAAAAAATCTCATACATTCAGACAGTAACTAGACCATTTCAAAACACTTATTTTGTTTGTTGGTTTGACAGTTCTTGACCAAGATATTAAAGTAACTCACAAAACACATCAACAATATTTATTTAGAAAGCAAACTTGCTAAAAAAATGTAGATTGTTTAGTTAACTTTGTTCTAGGGGAGGCTTCCATGAAGGTTCAGCAAGAATTTTGCAATGAGTAATCCACATGAATAATTTGTGATGAGTCTTACTGGGCTAAAGGCCGATGAGATCTCTGGGGAGAGCACTGGAGATTCATGGATTGTGGCGGGTTTCGTGCTTCATTGTCCTCATAAAATTTACTTGTACAGTTGATGGTTAACTCAAAGTATTTTTGAGTTGTCGAATTGCTCAGTGTAATTTTCTGCCATTTAATGGTGCAAACATTTGGCTTACTGAGGATTAATTTCAGCATGTCTAAAGGCTGAGTCTCATTTGCCAGGAAACCCCAAGCTAGAGAAGACAGGTATGTCAGACCACAATGACAGCAGGCTAAAAGCAGTATGCTTTACATATCATCACGTAGTTGTGGAGTTTGTACTTCTACATAGAGGAACTGAAAAATAATGTTGTTCCCCTCCTATGCTCTCTTCAAAAGTACAAACAAGTTCACACAAAAAAGTGAGGTCACTTTTGTGCAAAAAGTAATATTTTTTTGCCTAAATCATCTTTTAGGGGTATTTTTTATACTAAAAATGACTTTTGACAAAAAATGACTTAGGCCATTATTTTAGGAAGGTGACAATATTTTATTATAGATAGTCAAGGAATCATAAGACTTAAAATAAGAAAAAAACAAATAAACACTTTAATTGATCAATTATTATTTCTCTTACTATAGATGAAATCCAGTGCACCAATAATAAAGCTATTTTATCATTTTCTTTAGAGGGTTCTTCAAAGAAAACAAGTTTCAAGTCAGATGTTCAATAGTTTGAATGCTTAATTGATGAACATCAGCTGCAAACACGTCAATGCAGGTGAGGTGGGCAGAGTTGACAAAAGATTTACTCAAGTAAGAGTAGCACTACTTCAATGTATTTTTACTCAAGCTAAAGCAAAAAACAGGCATCCAAGGAATTACTTAAGAAAGAGTGAAAAATAGTAAGTATTTGGTAAAAAGTCCACTCAAGTACTGAGTAACTGACCAAATTACATAATCAGATGGACCAAAGTATAAAGTTAAGTGAAAATTTTGGGATTTTAAGAACCAAAAAAACCCCAACAATAATTCACTTAAGTAGCAAAAAAATATCAAAATTAGGCAAAAGAAAAAGGTTTCCAAATCAGTTTCTTTCAATAAAAAATGAATGAAATCTCAATAAAAACTGCAGGTCTGTGTCTGTTTGGTGAATTTTTGATTAGAACATGTTTTTCTCATTCAGTGGGTAGAGAATTCAGAAATTTTACTCAAGTCAGAGAAGCAATACTTAATAATAAAATTACTCAAGTAAAAGTAAAAAGTATAGCAAAAATACTCCTAAAAATATTTTTTTTCAAAAAAGTTACTCAAGTAAATGTAATTGAGTAAAAGTAACTAGTTATACCCAACTCTTACGATCGCATACAAAACAATAATACTTTATTTTGAAATTCTATCTGAAATTTATCTTGCATGACAGTAAATACATTTACAAGCTGCTGTAGCCCGGCAACAAGGACTGTATCAAACAGAGGTAGACAAGACGGTCGTATTTTAGGGAGATAATTTAATTAAACCCATAAAGTAACATGCATTATCAGTTATCAGTAATGTTTGAATGCCTGTGTGAAAATGTGTATAGTGCAGAAAACCCTGAAACAAAACCAACCCAAACATCAGGGCCCTGCTTCAGAAGATGGGCTTAACAAATTGCTAAAAGAAGCCAGTTATTCTGAATAAACCTACCCAGCTCTTTGATACTCAAGATTTCACATGTCATTTTACAGTACTTGAAAACCTTCATTGTCAATCAGGTGTGAAACAGGCTCTGGGTGTCCAAAGCAATCATTATTTTTGTTTCTTTGCAGACCAGATGTTCAAATCTTCTTTTGATGTCTGTGAAACTGTAAAACTCAACATGCAGCAACTAACTTGAACATATGATTCCGGGCACCGGAAACTGTTTTGACAGAGGTTCATAGAAAAGCAAAAAAAACAAAACACATTGAGCCTACTTGCAAAGATTTTATCATGCTTACACTTTCAGAGGAACAAAACATATTTTTTTTAAGTCTGAGAAGTCTATTAACCACAGTGAAGCATTTTAGTATTTTTCTTTATAAAACTGGGGTTGGTGTGAACTTGATGTTCACACCAACCCCAGTTCACACCAAAATAATTTTTTCAGCTCAATGAATTAGCTTGCTTGAGTTTAAACAAAAAAAAATAACGTAAAATAAATTGAAATGCACCTTAAAATAAAATTATTATAAAATATAGGTACATTTTCATACTTTCCATTCATTGCGTGCTAAATAAAATGGTTGTTGGAATCGAACCTTATCATTCTTCAAAATAAAATACATAAAATAAGCTTGTTTGTAAGCCATGTACAGTAATTGTGCTTCAGAAAATTTGTCTTTCAGGCTTCCATAGGTCTATTGTTGAAAAACATTGTAAAACATTGAAAAATACTCAGAGGACATCAAATTAAGAAAAAGATTGCAGGAAGGGACATTTACTTTTTAATAAAAACTTGAAGGATAAAAATAAATTCTGAACAATCATGGCTGGATTTCAATAAAATCTAAAGTTTTAAACCATCCAATAAAACATGTTTCCTTATAATAAACATCATCTAATATTATATGAAGTACAAAAGGACAAAAGTAATAAACAGCAAAGATCAATAAAAAGAATTTAGGTTAAAGGTGACCTTTATGCCTCCTTGAACAAGTTAGGATTTGTTTATGGGCTATACAAAACATGTTTTGCACAAAATCATTCTCAGATAATGAGATTTCACTTTGCTCAGTTCTGCCGATTTGAGCCTTTAGAATGAGCTGTTAGTGCCTCTTATCTCTGTAAATCAAAATACGTTGCTGCTTGTTTGATTGCTAACAGTGCCTTGTGATTGTGACTCAATAATGTGGAGGTTTTTGAAACTGTTCATTTTCCAGACTAGAAAAATCCATTAACTTATTGCTAGAAAACAACTGAGAGGGGATTTAAAGAACTTGGACTGTTTTTGGAAGGAGTAGAGACCAAAATCGAAACGTAAAAAAATGTGCAAAAGTTTTTTTTTTCATAATAGGTCCAGTTTAAGGATAATTTGCTGACTTTAGTAAACACCGTCCTGATTAAGCCACTTTTGATAGATTGTGAAGAATTTTCATCCAGTTTGATAGACAGTTTACCTGAGAAATATACAATGAACTCAATGAAGATAAGACACAGGAAGCATTATTAGTAATAGAAGTATGAGTACAATAGCTATAAACAATGACACTCTTTCTGTTAACCAAACCCTCCTTTGATTTCTCAAACTTATGTGGGTGATGGTTGCGAAATGAAGTTGGTTTGTTGAAAGGGTAAATTTTGCACAGTTAAATAAGTTAAACAAATGGAAAACTGGTTGTAGTGTTTTGATTTTTAGAGGGTCGACTTCAGTCACTGGTCACTTGCAGAACTTCTTGAATTCTTCATGAAGATTCATGTTGAATCTGATTGTACATATTAGATAGTCTGCAACAGTTGGAAGAGATTTTGATCTATATCGACAATATCATCAAAGAGTTGCTGCAGGTTTGTCAGATGATCTACTATTCCACCACATCGGCTCAGTGCTCAATTGGATTGAGTTCTGGTGACTGTGGACATTTCTGTACAGTGAACGTATTGTCATTGTCGACCAACCAGATGGAAAATATTTGAGCTTTGTGACATAGTGCATAATCATGCTTGAAGTACCCATCAAAAGACTGATATAGTGTGATATATTTATGAAGGGAATGATTAAAAGCAGTACTCAAGTGGATTGTGTCCTTTCCATTGGTGCTAAGAGACCTAAAATGGGCAAAAAAAAAAAAAAAAATTCTCACGCCCTTACACCAACGGCACACTCAACCATTGATACTAGGTAGAGTGGGTCCATTTACAGCAAACTCTGATCCTACTATCTAAATATTGCAGCTGAAAGCAAGACTCATTGGACCAGGCAACATTTTTACAATCTTTTATCTTCCACTTTTGATAATTGTAGCTCAGGTTAGATGTGTCCTTTGTCCAGAAATGCTATTCCAAGACTTTGTATCACACTACACTCAGCTAATTCTCCTCTTGCATCTGACATCAACAGGCCTTTTTTTTTTTTTCACTCTCTCTCTTTCAGATCCTTCTTTGATCTTCTTGTTAGCAGTTTCTGATACTCACACCAGCCCTATCATCCAAAGTCACATTCAATCTCCTTTCTGACACTCAGCAGCAAGTTATCTTTACCACATCTACATGCCATAGAGCATCGAGTAGCTGGCAAGAATTGCCTGGTTGGAATGCTGAGATATTGAATTGTTGAAAAGGTGTACCTAATAAATTGACCAGTAAATGTATGTGTGACATTACTTTAAAAGTTAGGATTCTTACAACAGATTTTAAATGGTGTTTTAATACACAAACTCCACAACTAATGAGGACACTTTAAGTTAAATTGAAGCACAGATTTGTCATGAGTTTATAAAAAATTAAGATGAACACATTTGCAATGAAAAATATTTGATTCATCCTGTACTGTTGAATGTTTTGCGTTTCAGTCTTTGCGTATTGATGAGTGGTCTTTCACTTCCTGTAGTCTAACACCACCTCTTGTTAAGAAACCCAGAGACAGTGACGTCACGCAGAAAGCCAATATAAAATCCCACACACACACAAACGCAGCTCTGACTAAAATGATTCTTCTCAGCTTCTCCACAGCACTTCTAATAGTGTTTTCACTGAGCATTTGGGCTACAGGACAGACAGAAAATTGTGGAAATGATCACTATGAAAAATATGGACGGTGCTGCAAAAAGTGTGAGCCTGGTAAGTGCTTAAAGTTTTACATTTTAAAGCCATACATAAACCATGTAAAAGTAATGCAGAGTTTTGCGCAGGTGTTTCGTGTTGTTATATCTAATAATAACATTATTTGTAAAATATACTGAGTATTAAGTATGAATACTTTTGGAGTTGACACAAATGTGTTGTTTGATTGGAAGGAACTTATATGAAAGCCCTTTGCTCTGAAACTCGGGAAACTGACTGCAGAGCCTGTCCGGAAGGGACTTATGCAGACCACATCAATGGCTTTGACAAGTGTAAGGAATGCCCTTCATGCCAGCAAGGTAACACTTTACATGTGCAATAGCAATTCACCAAACTTAGTGGCTCAAGGCAAATAAAAAAGAATGGTTGGAATTCTTGTTTGTCTGCAGGGTTTGCCGAGAACTGTACCAAAACCACAAAGGGAAACTGTCAGTGCCGACCTTTTTTCCTGTGCTCAGACGAGTCATGCTCACTTTGTGAGAAAAACAAGTGCAGCGCAGGAGAGGAAACAAAGAAGATAGGTGAGAGTGGACATATTCAGACATATCAGAAATTAATTATTTGGTGACATGGGATATTTGCGTGTCATCGTCTAGGCTAGAGCTATTTACATATTGTCACCTTCTTAAAAAAATGGTCTAAGTCATTTTTTGCCATAAGTGATTTTTAACTTTTTTGCATGATGGGGAGGTGGTGATTGTTTTGCCAAATTCACTTTCGGTGAAAAATGAAATGCCATTATTCAAGGAAGGTGATAATATTACTCCTTATACCTCACATGAGTGTGGAAATTAGAAGCTTGCCACATCTATGCAAAAGGAAATGATTAATCTGTCTGTCTGTCTGTCTGTCTCTGTCTGTCTGTCTGTCTGTCTGTCTGTCTGTCTGTCTGTCTGTCTGTCTGTCTGTCTGTCTGTCTGTCTGTCTGT
>CAEFZX010004543.1:0-23502 GCA_903066825.1 Alfaro cultratus | reverse complement strand
CACCCCTTTATCGACTGCCACCTCCCTTCCTGCCACCATGGCCCCCAACCTGAGGGACAGAGATAAAGGACAAAAGGTCAACCAGCCCCCCCCCCCCCCCCCCGACCTCTGAACATGTGCACCCATCACGACCCCTAGGTTTGTTGCAGAAGCGCCCTGAGATGAAGGAATTTAACTCCTTCCGCGCATCTCTGCAGCCCTTGTAGCAGCAGCTGCATTCTTCAGGGGCAGCCTCGCTTTCCAACTCCAGCCGTGTGCACAAGTTGCAAACTTCTCTGCAAACACCCGGATCACAACAACCTGACGGGGCGTCACGATGATGAAGTGTTTTAAGTTCAATCGGCCCTCTGAGTGGCTCAACTTGCAGAGGAGAAGAAAAGGGACAGAAAATAAACAAAAATGCAGCCTGCAGCCTACCATTTTGATCCAGCGCTTCGAGGCTCCAAGGAGTCCCAGAATAACTCCTTTCGCTGCGGTTTCCCCCTCGCCATGAAAACGATCGTTGGATTGTCACATTTCTGCAGTTTTTTTTTTTTTTTTTTGCCCTTTCCTCTGTCTCTTTCCCCCCTCAAGAGTGTAGCTGTGGCGTTCAGACAGACAAAAATGCAGAGACTGCTTTTGCAGAAGGAATTGGTGATTGGAGCTCGGGGATCATATGGGCTTTTTGTCAGACGCTTTTAAAGGGACACGGTACTGTTTTTAAACGGAGGGACAAGAGGAAGTTCACGTTCAGGCGCATTTTCCTTCCACTGTCCGGGTTCATGTTGAAAAGACGGGGACGCGAAGGTCGCGCAGCGGCCGTGTGGCGCAAAGCCTGGTGCGAGCGCTTCCCAGTGTTTTGCTCTCCTGCTTGGAACAGTGTGACGTCAGGTGGCGGGCAGACACGTGCGGGGGTCAGAGAGTTCACTCATTTCCCACATGGCAGCAGTCACTGGAAGTCCAACTGCAGCCCAAGCGCCCTTTTACTGCAAGTTTTTCGCCCTATAAATGCTCATATCCGTAGAAAGAAATTATTAAAGAAGGTAAAATTATCATTTAGATTCATTACAGGGACAGCTATATTCCAGGTATTTATCTATTTTAACTTGATGACTTACAGCAGGAGTGTCGGAATGCAGTCTGAGGGCCATTTGCGCCCCTTGGTATGACTTTATGGTCGCCCTGAATCGAATTCAAAAAATGGTGTGTGTGTGTGTATATATATATATATATATTTATATATATATATATAGTTAGAGCAGGCACACACCATGTGTAGAGGCTACATTCCTTGATGTGGTTGTTCTGAGCCATTTTCTGCATGTCTTCCAACCCTCCCTCCACCCTACTTACTGTTTAGTAAAGGCCAGTAGCACTAAAAAACTAAATAAAAACAGTTTGGCCAAGTACAGCGAATGCTTTCGAAAACTGATCATCCCTGTCAGCACTGAGCTCTACCCTATTTGTTTTCAAAGACTGACATATATATTATAGACACATTATATATATTAATTGCTCATGCATTTCTCCTATTTAATATATTAACTTATTCAGTTTAATCTCACAATATTACAAAATGTTATGTTTGTTTCAAAGGCATATTGGGTATTAGACCTATGATTAAAAAATGTATTTAATCATCTTGTTAAAGAACTGCAATACATTTTCTATTTAAACCAGTTTTTTATAAATAACTTTGGAAACCTTAAATATTCTTGTGTACTTTAAATATAGTAAAATCAATGTAAAAAATAAAGTCACCTCAATATATCAGATATATTATATATAGTTAAGTATAAAAATATAAAGGTTGTTTACTTTTTTCCTGCTGTATCTGATATTGAATATCTTCACTCAGGCATGGAAACATGCCCCCTGCAGATCAAACTGAGGCATTGCAACTGACAGAAGCCTCTGTATTAGCTCACTCTCAATAATATCGGAAGCACAATAAATGCCAAGCCAAAACATTGTTAGGTGCCAAAATAAAGAAACAGAAGTTCAAAGAGTGGTGATATTTAATAAAAGTCATTAACAACAAAAGTCTGAGATAATATACTTTAGGTACAGCTTCTACATTCATCTGTTCATTCAGAGACAACTAATTTATAACAAGGACTTTAAGACAGAGATTTTACCTCATCTCAAAAAAGTAACCTTTTTCCTGCTCAAACACATTAAAAATGTTTAAGAGAATAATAATTGCACCATTTAGCTTATAAGAAGAAAATGTTAAACACACAAATATACGACAATGTTAATTATTTTCGACTCCTCTCTCATGGCAAGCATGTAAAATCTCAGCAGAGTAACTAGATGCTCTACCGACTGCTGTCAAGATATATTCACATTCATTACCATAATGATCATCCCTTCATCTCACATAATGAACCTTAGCACAGTACAAAAAAAATACTGAGAGCAGGCCGTTGGTGTGTCCCCTCTCAGCTGAGGTGAGGCTCAGCTGTAGCGACTGCTGCGGCTGTGACTCCTGTGCCTGGAAGAACTGCGACTTGAAGAGCGGGACGACCTGAAGCAGATGGATCACAACAAAACATTTCAGCTGTTAGTTGTCAAGAGAGACGATCATAAAGATGCAGACACCTTTATTTCATCGGGAAGCATTGGCATAGGAAATAGCCTAATCAATAAATTACTCATGAATATTTTATCCAAAACATGAAGAGAGAATGTCTAAGAAGATAGAATTAATCTGAATAAAGGTTGAACAGAGATCCACTTCACTGTTGTTTTACCCTGAGCGGCGTTCAGAGCTCCTATAGCTCTCACTTCGCCTGCGCCCTCGTCTCCTGCTCATGCTCCGACTTCTACTGGAATAGGTGTCATAGGAGTGGGACCTGCAGCAAAATAAAAAGAGCAAAATGTAAAAGATTATTTAGGTTTGGTTTTAGTGGTATTCAGAATGAGCATCAGAACATTCTTGTGTTAACAATTAATTAAGTACAGTAAATGCAACGCTAACTATTAGGACTTAGAGTTAGTATGCACAAACAGCCAAACTAAACTGAAGCCAATAATGAGCCAATAGCTATTTAACCATGTTTCAGATGCTGATTGGAAAACAATGGGATATGAGATTTGAGATTTTACTGTCGAAATGCACATGAAAGACACAACCTGTCAGAAGAGCAAATAATCACTATAGCACTTTTTCCCCCAATTAAAAATATACAGATATTTGTAATTTTTAGAAATTTTTACTTGTATGCGATAAATTAAATATGTCATATATTAAAGGAACATATTGAGATGTTTATTAAAAAGAAATCTATAAATCATTGTAAATCTGAAAGATGACGACAGTGCCACAAATTTGAGTCTGAGGAGTTTAACACACCTGGACCTCCGACGGCAGTGATGTGAGTGGCTTCTGGAGGGACTTCTACTGTACGACCGACTGTTGGGAATGCAAAGGAAAAGCACAAAATTAGATGATAGATATCATAAAACAAACTCCATTAAAAAAAAATTATGATCCAGTGAAGAGAAAAATAAACCATTATTTTTATTTACTTCCAGGATTCTGCTTCTGTATACCAAGAATCAATAGTGCCAAAATGTCAATAGATAAATGTTTTAAGTGCCCAGTTAAATGATACCCAACTCTGACAGGTTTACTTTTCGAAGCCTATTGCTTCCATGAATTACAAAGCTTGTAGTAGTAACAGGGTAGTTGTAGTCCCTTCGGCCAGAACTACAACATATGGAACAAATACATATTGTCAAGAATGAACAAACATTCAAATTTAAGGCTTAACTCTGCAAACTTTCAGACCTATCATTGAGAATCTAGGCATATTCAAGACATTTAAGGGCTAAAATTAAGATGATTAAATTAGCAGAAACTATGGTATAGAAATGTTTCAGGAGTTCTTAGGCGGTTGTTAACTGAGAAATATTTCAAACTCCTAACTTGCAAAATACACACACTATTTGATTGGTTAATCTCCAAGCAAAACAACTTAACTACTGCTGGTACATTAAATTAATACTAAATGTAGCAGTAGTATCCACATCCATTTTGCATATACAGTATATCTTGATTGAAGAACATGACTGTATGAACTGAACATGACTCTCTGGGGGGCCCGTCTTGATCTAGTCAGGCTGTGAATTTTGGCACTTTTGTAGCTCCACACCAAGAAGCTGCATTCTTGTTAATTAAAACAGATTATTAAATAACAGAGGTTGTGTACCTATCCCTGCTGTAACTTCGATATGTGCTGCTGCGAGAGCGAGATCTTCGTCTGTGGATTCTCCGACTCCGGCTGCGGCTCCTTCAGGAACAACAATAAAAGTGACTTGAACAAAAGTCATGATCTGGCAGTTTAAACATGTTTGTCTCTTACCTGGAGGAGTAGCTGTAGCTACGGGATCTACTTCTGGATCTGCTGTAGGAGCGAGACCAGCCTCTAGAACGGGAACGGTGGCTGGAAGCAGAGCGGGACTTTCTCAATGCGGAGCTGGACTTCTTTGGCGAGCGTGATGCACCTCTGGCCTTCCCCGCAGATCTTTCAAGTGAGGATCTTTCCTCACTTGAACTCTCTTGGTTTCGTGGCCTCTGGTTGAGCCGTACCGTTTTACGAACCTCATCAAACAGCGAACCCGGTCGGACTCGGTTTTTACTCTTGATCTCCATTTTCACTCCCTGCATGCCCAGAGGCTGGATGCTCTCGTTGTTTTGTTTGCTTTTCACCATGATGGCCTGGACGTTTACCTCCGGCGTGACCGCCATTCGTTTTAATGGCTTCCATTTGAAGTTTATGACAGCTCTGCCAGGAGGTGCTTCTTCCTGTGGTCCAGCAGTTGTTGATGAGGAAGTGACATCAGGCTGGCCTTTGCTCTGAGGCAATCCACCATCAGTGCTTGCCACTTCTGATGATTTTGAGGTAGAATTTAGGGTTAATTTAGTGGCAGTGTTGGACACATCAGGCGTAACAGGGTGTTCAATGATGTCAACATTGTGTTCCGGGGTGCAGATTTCCATATCATCTAAAGAATCTTGGTCTTTGACGCTGTTCTGGCTGGATGCTCGCTCAGAGTGATTTGTGCTTTCAATATTTTCTTTTAATCTCACTTGAATCTTTTCTTCTTCTTCTTTCACAGGCTTCTTATTCAAATCAGTTGAATCTTGGTTATTTTTGTTAAAGTCTTCACCCATGTTTTCTTCAACCTTTCTACCAGGACTACGTCTCTCCCTTTTAGACTCGTCATCCTCTTCCTCCTCGTCAAACTCTAACGGCGGCTGCCAATGGAAAGTCTCTTTCAGCTTCTGGTGTTTTCTCTTGGACTTTTTAGCTTTGTCTTTCCCATGATGAGAACTGCTCTTACTCTCTCCTTTCCTCTTGTGTTTATGCTTCCGTTTGGCTTTTTTCTTGCTCTTCTTGCGCTCTGGTTGTACAACTTTACGAGCACCATCATCTGAGGGACAAGAAGAGGAAGCGGCCGCTACTGCAGCAGCAACTTTATATCCTAGCTCGGTCACTGCTTTTGATGTCTTCTTCAAGGCTTCATAGTCTGATTCAGAACTCGCTTCTCCTTCCTCTTTTTCAGAACCAAACGTTTTTCGGTCTGCTGGATTCTCAGAATCTCTGTCTGAATCCCATCCGGTCGCCAGCATCGTGCTGGACAGGACCGCTTGCGCCTCGGTTGCAGTGTTGCTTTGGGTAGCTTTGTCACTGTCACTATCCCACTCAGAGCGGCTTTTGAAGCTTTCCTCTGCCAGTGAAGAGTAACATTTTGCTTCTGGCTCTTCTGTGTTTCTCCTCTCTCTTTTGTTCTCCAAAGAGGCACTAAAATCAGGGCTATGCTCACTGCTCACTTCTTTTCCTGATCCCGAGAGTGTATCTTGACTCTTGTTGGCTAAAATATACTTATCTAAATTTTTTATTCTGTTGAGAGAACTGTAGTACTCCTTCCATTCTTTGTCTAATGAATTCTTCTTGCTGCTTCCTCCTTTTTGATCTTTTTCAGAGTCTGATCTGTTGCAGGACGACGACTTGCTCCGGTACGGCTCGGCCGATCTTGACCTGGACCTGCTAGAACTTCGGCTCCTGGAGCGACTGAAGGACTTGCTTCTGGAGGACCCGCTGTGTGATGTTTTGTGAGCCGACTTTTCTTCAACATCTTCTGGTATGGACTTCGGTGTGTGAGTTTTTTTGGAGAAGCCGTCCCCTGCCGTACCAGCGGTAGAGGGCTTACTGTGCATAACTTTAGCTTTGATTTCTTGAATATGAATGTAGGAGGGCTTCCAGGGCTTCTGGTCTGGTTTCCAGCGAGAAGGAGGAGGACTGTCACTCAGTGGGATCACAGGAACTGTTTCAGCTACTGGGAGAGCTGGCAGTATGGGAACAGTTGTAATCTTTTTATCTTGGACCTTCCGAGTCACAGGCATCATTGCATCCATTTTGGGTTTGGCTATCTTCCTCTTCCTTGGAGATCTGGAAAAACTCCTTTTTCTAGAGGACAAAGATCGGGATCTGGACGTGTACCTAGACCCTGATCTTGACCTGGACTGAGAAGATGACCGTGATCTTGATCTGTACCTCGACCGTGATCTTGACCGGGACTGAGAATAAGACCGAGACCTGGATCCAGACAAAGATCGACTTCGTGATCTAGAGAAGCTTCTGGACTGTGAATAAGACCTGGAATTTCCTCGTGATCTGGATCGACTGGATGTGTAGGACCTGGAGTAGGATTTGGAAAAAGACAGGGAGGATCTCCGTCTTCTCCTGCCAGAAGAACGATGTTCACTTGAGGGAGACTGGGTCACCGATCGGGATCTGGACCTCCTAGCAGAAGTTGCTGATTTTTCACCCTCTGAGTCATAGTGTTCTCGAGATTTGTTCTTGGAGCTTTTCTTCTTGCCATGTTTGCGCTTTTTGACTTTCTTCTTGTGTTTGGCTTTTTTCTTCTCTTTTTTTGGAAGCCGGTGCTGGCTTGACCTCTCAGAGCTTTGGTCTGAGGAAAGTCCTCCAGAGTGGGACCGAGGGGATTTGCTTCTATTATCCCACTTGGTTGAAGAACGCTCTTTAAGTCTGTTAAAGCAAAATAAGCATGAAGACAAATGAATACAGGAAAAACATCCAAAGAGGTGGGAAGTAGAACATAATTCCTACTTGTCTCCTTTGCTCCACCTTTCGGGACTCTGGGGAGGAAAAACTTTGGCTCTCTTTGTTTCCACTTTCCAGTGTGGTGGAGTTTCACTGCCCCCACGCTCTTCAACAGATGTAGAGCGTGATTTAGATCTAGTTGGAGTGTGATATCTCTAAAATGAAAAGCAAAAGAAAGGAGAACAGTTAATTTTGAAAATATACTCTTTACATTTAAGGCCCAAAATTGAGTTTCTCTTTGATAAATTTTCTTAACAAAAATGAAACAGACGATTTTAATAATTTTACATAAAACAAATATGGAGTCCTTAATATCAAGAGAAGAGCATACAATTGTTCCTCTGCCTCTGATCTTCCGTCCAGACTTTGTCACAGCTGGTTTCTGTTCAGCTAAAGGACCAGCTTCTTCTTTCTCAAGACTGAAAGATACAATTACATTTTAAATTAATTAAATAACTACACTAAGTACTGCACACACTACCTTGCTAAAGTATTCATGCCCCTTGTTTATGTGTAAGGCAAAAATGTAAAGTTTGAATATCTAAAAGAGAGTTGTTAAACGCATAATCCAAAAATTTGAATTTTGTGTGGCACAACTACTCCAGAACATGGCTGGCTGGCCAGATAATGAAGCATTTATCAGAAAAGCAAAAACTGTAGAATGATACCTATGTGAAATCTCAATAGATTACATAAATGTTTGTGGTTGTAATGAAACAAAGCATTATTAAGTTCCAGGGGATTGAATACTTTTTAGGTGTGTTAAATGTGTTTAATATTATGTGATAATCTTGATAACTAACGGTTCTGTTTTGTCCTCCTGCGCTGGCATGTCCCGTCGCAGCAGGAAGCGATTCTCTGGCACAGGTGGGATTTCCTCAGGCCGAACAACAGGCTTCTCCCTCTTCCCACCCGTTTCCTTCTCCTCTTCAGGTTTACTTTCACCTTCTGCTGTCTCTTTTTCTGCAAACCTTAAAGAGCAGGAATGCAACCAAACATGTACTTGAATGGTTGTATTTTCATCATAAGAATTAATATTGATTATGGACATTTTTTAAATGTTAAAACATACCTTTGATTAGAAGGTACATTGTCAGTTTTCTTGACCTTTTTTCCTTCTTTCCTTTTCTTTTTGGATGGTTTATGTTTTGCCAGTCGCTTTCGGTGTTTGAGCTTTTCTTCTGATTCACTTTCAGATGATGAAAAAATGGAGTCATCGGAGTTGATGGATGAAGTCCTTTTCCGCTTGCCCTCAAGCACTGAAATTAATTTTTTTTTAAATTTAAAGAATATTATAAAGGTTTTTGCATTTTATATTTAGTGATATCAAATAAAGTGATATTTGTCAAATAAAACCATTTTCCCGCAAGTGAGCATAACATGGGTTTTCAAGAAAAACACTGCACTGACCATCATTCGCAGACTTTGTGATCAGCTGTCCGCAGTCGACCACTCTCACATCAGCGTAGGGTCTGCTAGCTGAATCAGTCTTCAGTCCCTCGATCTTCTTTATCACTTCAAACCCAGAGATGACGAGGCCGAAGACAACATGGACGCTGGACGGAGATAAACAGAAAATGTACTCCTGGAACAATTGAAGTCCAAACTTACTATTGCTTTCCGTTTGGATTTATGAAGAAAGCGCAAAGGTAAGTTAGCACGTGAAAAGTGCAGTGATTTATGCCCTGCATGTGTATGTCTGCCTCTGCTGTTAAAAAAAAAAGGAAAAGGGAACCCTCTATCGATCAATCAGATGGAATGAAGGATGAAATGTTATT
The DNA here is from genome assembly GCA_903066825.1 of Alfaro cultratus. Classification (NCBI taxonomy): domain Eukaryota; kingdom Metazoa; phylum Chordata; class Actinopteri; order Cyprinodontiformes; family Poeciliidae; genus Alfaro; species Alfaro cultratus. Next base: position 14,609 of record CAEFZX010004543.1, on the reverse strand, counting down.
TAGGGCTTTCAAATATTATTTAGACACATTCTATGAAACGTTTCATAGTACTAAAGGTGAGATTCTTTTCTTCTATATATTTGGAAATGACTAAAGAGCTTCTTACCCATCAAGGTGAGGAGCCATTTTAGTGGTGCTGTTTGTGGTTAATCCAGTTGAGTCGATCAATGACAGTGAAGGGTTCATGGAAAGAAAAATTAAAACATTGATAACTGAGAAAACAAATCACTCACACAACATGAGGCTGCAACTGAATAACACAAAAAAAGTCTCCAAAAAATATGTAGCATACAGAACCACTCTTGGTTTATCTTGCACTTTAAATTTTGAATGATCACTTAAAGATGTAGGAAGCTGTAAAATTATGTTTTAATTTGATCAAATCAATGAAGGAAAAAAAATACAAATCCTCCTTTATGTCTCACAAGCAGCTACTTGTGAAGGAAAAGTTCAAACTGATAACGATTATGCCTTTTTGTGATTCAGGAGATCTTTCAGTCCAAATAACATGATCTGCCTGAATGTATTAGTGAAACTTAAGCATTTCAAAAATAAACAGTGCATTGTGATGCATGTTTGAAAATACAAAACTACAACATGAAAAAGAAAGTCAGGAGAGAGAAACACAGCCTTTGAGACACATTACCTTGGAAGAGCAGGATGCTAGAGTTTCTGTAAATTTTACACAAAAACGGCAAGAGAAAAAATGTAACACATTTGTAGGTAAAAAAAAGAATGAATCCAATGTTGCTCTGCACTTTGAAATCTAACACACATACAGAGAGAGGGGATATTAGATGGCAAATACTACTCTACAGGGTTGTAACAGGGCAAGGGTCAGGAAGTAAAAACTAAGACAAAGCTTCAGTTGGAATGAAAGTTGTGCTTTATATGAATTTAGTCTTACTCACATAAAAAACTGGGAGCCATTGGTGTTCTTCCCACGATTGGCCATGGACAGCAGGAAGGCTTTGTCATGTTTGAGAATGAAATTCTCATCTGGGAACAGACAGAGGGGAATCAAAGTTTCAGAGGGTGTTCCCCAGTTAATGTTAATAGAAATACTTTTAGAGATAAAAAAAATAATTAACCATAAAACATAACCCTTGTTTCTCCTCGGTTTCTGTAGACCCAAATGTTTGAATAATTTTCTAAAGCTTCAAACTGGTGGTTTGGTGAGCTTAAAGATATTTACAGGAAGTTTGTCAGTTTCTGTTGATTTCGTTAATAAACCTGATACTTGCTAAAAGTCTAAATGTTTAGGTAAGAAAAAAATATGTACATTCTATAGAGTAAAATTCTCCTACTTACACCTTGCAAGATAAAAAACAATAAATTCCTTTAGAAGACTTGTAATCTCTTAACTTTATATAAATCAATGTCAGAGTTTGTAAGCCTGGAAATGCAATTTAGTTTTCCATTAATGTAAAATAAAATATTCATGTTAAGTTTTTAAATTTAAAATGAAGAACTTTTTTTTTTATATATATAATTAGCTTTGTCATAGCTGGTTTTATACATTACCCATGAACAAACAGAGGTAGGTTCAAGTGCTGCTCAGCCATGCAGTGATAACGTCAATAATAAAAACATAAAATTTTAGAAGATTGTGAGCATGACTCAAGTGGTGCAAAGTCAAAGATTTGTGCAAAAATGACAGTAATTTGGGTTTTCTTTCACACTTCTTGAGTTTGAATTTAAAATCAGGACAAAGCAAGACAAAAAGTGTATTTAAAAACCACCTCAACTCTGATTGAATCTTACAAAAAACAATAAACATACATTTGGATTAATGAAGCACATCTCCATCGCTGTTCTGAATAATCTCTGCATATACAGTCCAAACCTGTACGTCGTAGTCTCTACTATAAAAACTTTTTTCCTTGAACTCGTAGTGTTTTCCTCTGAGACAGTTTGATTTTATGGTAACTTACTCTTTTCTCTTATTTGTCTATAGGACTATATTTTCTCATACAACCAATGTCTCGATGATCTTTCATTAGAGAACTGGAGACACAGAGTTGGAACCGTGTAATTATCAAAGATGGTATGATCGAAAATTAATTGAAAACCTTGGGAATAATTTGGAGAAACATTCTTCAAACTGACAAATGATTTTATTACATTGTAAAAATGCTCTGTAATTATTTATTATTCTAGAACAACTAAAATCTCAAAAGTGAAGTAGGTCCTACTTTCTACAGTCTCCATCGTATATTTCATCTCAAGTCAATAATTGAATTATATCCGTCATATCAGATCTAAAGACACTAGAAATGCAGGTTGCAGACAAACATTGAGGACAAAAGGGATATCTGACTGAATGGAAAGTGTGTCAGGGCATGTAAACTTTTGGGTCAGACCTTGTTGTGATGACTATGTTGGCATGGTGTTACTGAACTGTGCACATTTCTTACCTTCTCATTTTGCAAAAGACCACTCTATAAATAAGAGAATATGTTGATAGTTTTAGCAAGAGGATGTAGCATTTAGTAACGAGAATGGCTACTTCCCATGCTGATTTGATTAAATCCACACATTGGTAAAGCCACAAGAAATTAATGATTCAGCTAGAAAGAACATGCAAAACTTTGCTCAAATAGAACAGGATTGCAATACTTAAACACACATTTATCAGTTTTTTTAATTATATGAATCAATATTGAAATACCTTCAAAGTAGCCACCATATATTGATTCCCCTCCTCTTCCAGTTCCTGCAGCCATACAGAAAATAAACTTAGATTTTTTTAAATGTCAAATTAATGTTTTGTACAGCAAACAAAACACCTAATAATCCTAGCTTGCTTATCAAATACTTTTTTTGAAGATGTTGCTGCCATTTTCAGGAAGCAGCAGGTTTCCAGGTTAGCAAAGCTGAAGTGAACCTGTTAGTTTCAGGCACCTTAATGAAAAGCTCATTGCATCTCTTCAACAAATATGTTTTTCCTTTTGGTAGGTTTTTATTTGCCCAAATGTATCCTTAGATGTCAACTCAATGTCAAAGAACAGACACTAATCCAATTGATTCTCAATTCTAGTCCTCACGCACCCCTGCTCTGCAAGTTTTAGATGTGCTTCTATTCCAGAACACTTGATCCAAATATAAAAATTATAAACCCACTAATACATATATAATCCATTTCCTAACACTCTTGTATATTCTGTATAATCTGTATAATCTGTCAACATAGCTCCCATATTTATGTTTACACACAATATTTTATAGATCCTTGCTACTACTCTCTGTTTATACATAACCCCTTATAGTATATACATACATAGTTTTGTACACCTGTAAATAAATATTTATATCCTGTATAGCACTTCTGGATAGATGCAAACTGCATTTCGTTGCTTTGTACTTGTGACAGTGCAATGACAATAAAGTTGAATTCTATTCTATTCTAAATGACTGCATGCCTTCTTCTGCAGGCCTCAAGTACTGCTGAAGTCTGTTAATTACCCACAGATTCAATCCAGGTGTGTGGCAGAAGGAAAATACCTAAAACATGCAAGGTCTGAGGACCGGAATTGAGAAACACTGTGCTAATCCCACATCATTCGATCAGTTAATCTTTCAAAGCAGCAAATATATTTATGTTGTTACCTTCTGTGAAGTCACCTCCTTGAATCATGAAGTTTTTCACAACCCTGTGAAATGTGGAGCCTTTGTAACATAGTTTTTTCCTTGTGACTTTCCCAGTTCCCTTTTCACCTGAAACAACATGATTATTAAGAAAACTCTCACAGAACTATAAACTGAATAACAATTCTAGAAAGTGCTTCTATGTAAAAAAAAAAAAAAAAAAAAAAAGCCAAAACAAAAAAAACATAAAAGTAGTTCCGAAATGGAAGTCCTGGGAAGAGGCTACTGTATTTTAAAAAACTTGATACCAATAGCCACATGTGCTAAAAGTCAATGCTGGATGGTAGAAATATTTAGACTTATTTAATTTTTAAAAAGTCTTACTGGGAAAAAAATCCATAGCTATCACATTATAGATTATCTATGTTAAATTTACAAGATAAATCTGTTTAATTTAGAAGCTTCTATTGCAAAAGATGCTATCTGATTTCAATGCCAACACAAATATCCCAAGGTTTGGCTAATTATGGTGTAGGATTACCCTGTTCTATAAGAACCATCAAAACCAAAGTGAAACAAGCAAATTGTGTTCATTAAAGCAGTTTTGTACAAATGTACGAGCCAATTATTCAACCTGAAACAATCCAATTTCCATCAATGAGATGTAGAGGAAATAAGAAGAGGGATAATTCTGCTGTCTGTCTGCAAATTTATGATTTTTGTTGGATGTAAGACACCTCTACAGTAGCACAGGGCTCTAATCAATTGGAGCAAATTTACTGGGTGACCAATATAATTCCATACCATAGTAATGGTATGTTGTTTATTTTATTTGTTTGTTGTTGTATATTATAAAATATATCAATCTACCAAATTACTATTACTAAAGACATAGATTGGCTAAATAAGCATTAGGAGTAACAGATTGTTCGGTTTCACATTTAATCCAGCAAAGATTTAGTTCATTAAATAACTTAAACACAAAATGTGTAAGTTATTCTGGAATGAATAATACAATGGAAAACACCACTGAGTGAAAATAACTTACCAGTGCACAAACAAAGAAAGTTTTTGCTTGTCTTGGGACAAACATCCGAGAACAGCTGAAAGACAATGCGCCCAACTACAGAAAGCAAGAGAGAATTAATTACATTTATTAAAGTTTTTTTTTTTTTGCAACAACAAAAAAAAGCATATTTAAAGAAAAATTGCCAAAAAAATAAACAAATGAAATATTGGCTATGTAATCTGCTTTTATTTAAAGTACATAGTTACCACTGACTAAACAAAAAGAAAACAACCACTCCAGGACAACAGTTCCAAACAACCTTCAATACTGATACACTGATTTGGAACAGTTGAGACCAAACCAGTCTATCAGGTTAGTGAACTACTGTGTGTTGCACTTTCATTTGTTAGAATTAAAGAAGATATCATAGTTAAGGTTTCTGTTGAAAGTTCATGGTTTAAATGAAACTTGTGAAGTTTACTTGTTTTCTCTTAATTTGACAAATAATGATTTCCTTACCTGGCTCCCGGTTTAGTTCCACATCAAAGTAACACTGAGGGCGGTCTTTTACCCCCATTGTGATCAAAGTGCATGTGACCTAAAAACACAGGGCAAGTACAAAGAAAATGAGAAGAAATAGCCTAAGAGTTAAATAAACTTTTCTTTTAGTTCTGATCTTGCTGTGCCTGTGATTAAATAAATTAAGAAAGTACACAATTAAGATGAAAAGCCTAAAGTGATGGTGTTAGTGACTTGTTGGCCCCACCACCATCGCAGAACTGCCTTGTGTTGGTTGCATAATGTGTATCATGTTACAGATGTTTACTTTGGAGGTTTAGCCAGGAGTGCCACATTCAGACTGCAACTCTACACTGCTAAAAATAGAGAACAATTTATTTCAACATCAAACCATATGCTACAGTAGTGCAGAGTATTCCCCCATAAAGCTTAGTTTTTCATAACTGCACATCTATCTTAATGTATTAAAGCTTATTTATTTCATGCGATCTCATCCTACATTGTCCTTAGACCTCCACAGCTGGATTTTTGTTCAACTAGTTAAAGATAAGGAAGTTGGCCATTCTTTACATAAGTTGTCATAGTAACGCGAAAAAATATATAAAAATGTGTTAAAACAGCTATTATCGACCCCAAATATAGATTCAAGATAAACTGCCCAAAATGTAACAATTTTGTCAAATTAAAAGATACATCCTATTTTAGAAAAACAATTAACCTTTTTTTTTTTTTTTTTTTTTACAAAAGAACACATTTATGCCGTCTATTGCAATTCCGTCACAAGATAACCTGACAACAAAGCTATGTCACAGTTCATTAGGAGAGTTAAAAATACAATAAAAAGAGAATATATTGTTCACTTGGTAAAACAAAAAACATAGGCGCTATCAAAATGGTTGCATTAGCTACCTCTCAGCTATCTAGTGCTAGCTGAGCTAGGTGCTGTTTGCGTAGTAACTTCCATTGCATTCTTCGCCGTTTCTTTCATTAAACACATTTATCCGTGTACTACACAAATTTATTCAAAGCTTCCAACTCGCATTATATATTTAAAGCTAATTAATAGTAAATAACTTACCTACGTACAGTAGCTAGCCGGGTAAAACGAGCTAGTCACTGACGGTAAACCGTTAGCTTGTGCTACTTCCTTCTTCTTTTTTAAGAGTAGGGGTTTCCTTTGGGAAGTTTGTCCCTCCTGCTGTACCGTAGAAGATTTGTTGTGGTGGTTGTTATCCAGAAACAGAAATCAAGTTAGCTCCCTGGACAATTTAAATCAGCCGTCCTACTCGCATTTGTTTATAGATTCTTCAAGCTTGTTTATATGAATTACTAATTACCCTCGTAGGTTGTTTATCGGAGGTTGGCTTTTCAGTGAGCAGTGTGATTGGCTTGTATGATGCTGTTGTGAGCTAACTTACAGTAGCATTGTAACAAGGTGCAGCATGAACTCCATAACAATGAGGTAAGGTGTAACTTAAATGTGTAATCTAAATGTACATTATGAATTAAGGTTAATTTCTAAATTACTAATTATTTTCCTTCTTACGCAGTATATGTAAAGACATATTAATAATCCCTGAATATTATTACGTTAATACATGTTAATTGCAGGTTAATGGAATCTTTATTACACTAGGTCATTACATAATAATCTAATAGTTTCCAATAAAATTTCTAAAACTATGATTAGACATATGATTGTAATATTGTGTATTCATGTTTGATCTGCGTTAGAATGACCACCAAAGATAACTGTTGTGTCAAACTAAGCAAAGTGTTTTAAATGGTAATTGTCTTCATCTCTTTTTTCCCGTCTGCTCCATGCAGGCCGCATATCCTCCACAGACTAAGGCTATCATGTCTCTGATCCTGTTTGCGTTCGTGGTGCGGGTCAGGGATGGACTCCCTCTGTCTGCTTCCACCGACTTTGAGCACAATAAAGAGCTCCAGGAGAGGAAGCAACAGCTCAGGACCATCAGCAAGTCTCTGCCCCTTTTCCCTGAGAGGGGCACCATTAAAGGCCAGAAGCTCAATATATTGTAAGGATTCTGAAACCTGAACAATTATTTTTTATTTAAGAAAGTGAACATATTAGGCATAGCCTACAAAAAAAAATAAATAAATCCTGAAAAGTTGCGGGTTCATCTCTCATTACGATAATGTCCTAGTTCTTTATTTTTCTTTGATTCCTGCTATATGTGCCGGGAATCAGCCCATACCTGGACCCTCTGGTGCCGACACGTGGTCATCCATGCCTCGCTGTGTCGGGCTGTTTGTTTACCAAACACCTTGTCTCCTCTCACCTGTTCAGCTTCGTCTCCTCAGAGGGTGTGTCCTACATGAGCGTGTGCCACAGCAGCCTCCCTGTTGCTAAAGCCTTCTGCTTCCTAGAAGACCTACGTTGGGAGTTCACCGCATGCTTCAACAGCACCGTCATTTCCCTGGCAGCCAGGCCATATCCATTTTTGGAATTTGGTGAGGGAAGAAAAAACGATTTTGCAAAGCATTTTCTACCAAATGCTCATGCTTTTGTTTAATGAGCAGTTTGTTTAAAATAAGTTCAATACATCCATCCAAGTATAAATATTGCTTCTACCTAATAGACAGCACTATTCAAAAACTGAAGCAGCAGTACAACCAGAGTGGTGGTCCTGCTTTGGAGGTGACTTTGGCAGAGGTCCAAGAGGACCTGAGGATCCGTCCACCTCAACTAATCAACCTGGATGAAGTGGAGCTGACCAACGGGACAGCAAATGGGCACATAGAACAAGGTGTTGCATCCAGTAAGGCAATTCTGAATCAGTCTCTTATACTTCATGCTGAAGTAATACAGACATTAGGTTTATATTACGCTATCTTAATGTGATAAAGGTATGTTGTTGTTTTCTTTCATTCCAGCTGGTGTTAATCAGAGGCTTGAACCAGTGACCGCCCCAGGCATCCTTTCTCTTGTCCTAAATATTATGTGTGCATCTTTGAATGTGATCCGTGGAGTGCACCTTGCAGAGAACACATTCCAGGTATGACCAGTTCAAGGGTCTGATAAAAGGTTTATCAGCTGAAGAATTTTTTTGTTTTGGTTTTTTATGTTCAGAGTAGCCTTGGCTACTTGTAGTGAAATCCTTTTTCATTATTGTTATTTGAAAATCATAATACATCTGACAGATTCAAAACTGCAGTTTAAAACAACTGCATACAGCTATATATGCGAACCTTCTTCGCCCAATTCTTCTTTTTGTATGTTATCAGTTCACCCTGAACAAAGAATGTTTGAGGTAAATTACTAAAAGCCCCAAATTTATTCTACTAATTTGTATTTTAGACTTCTGACCGGAACTGTATAGAGAAAGCTGTTACAAAAAGCAATTGCATTTTAGCTGTTTTAACATTTTCTTTATTTTTAGATGGCTAATTTTATCTAAACTGTGCAGGAGCAGATTTTCAGCCAAGACTGAAGTTAACGCAACTGTTTTTAATGTGACTTTCCAAAGGATGACTACGAAAGCATTTGGAACGTTGCGGCGTTTTTCTTTGCGTTTATCTGCTGTGCTCTTCAGGTAAATAAGTTGGCAGGTTGACAAAGCTGCTCATTGCAGACAGTAACAGCCTCTTGCCAAGCTCTGGCTAACATATCTTTTTGTTACCGTGTCTGTAGTGCCACCTCTACCTGTTCCATTCGTCCCTGAAGAAGCTGAAGTCCTTCCTTCTTTTAGGCGTGATTGTCCTATGCAACTTCTACCTGCTCGGCTTGAGGAACATATGGCAGCTCCTCTTCCACATCTCCGTCGCCTCCCTCTCCACCTCGCTCACCCTCACTCGCAGAATCCATCAGAGAACTGATGACTGTGGAGTGTGAGGAGCTCAGGACTGTCCAATGTGCTGCACCTACCCAGTATTCAGATTGAGGAATATGTAAACTGCCCACTTCAACATGTGGATTTGTTTTAATAATAACTTGAAGACGATAATGAATGAAGTTGTGTTGCGGAAGTTCAAGCTAGCGGTCTCTTGTACATAGCGATGTCTTAGCTTTGTTTTTTAACGCAAGAAAACAAAGACGAGCAGTCAGTCTGGAAGCTTTCAAATCAAAAAAAGAACGAAAAAGACATTTTCAAGAAAGCCGGAGATGTTTTTTCATACATGGTTTATCACTATTTTCTACATGGAGACCATTAACTTGTCTCAACAGTGGTGGCTACTTTTTATCATATGACTCATTTTTACTTGTGTTCTGCTTCCATTTTTTCAGCTTTTCCAGGCCTTTCATTAATGTTGCATAATCGCTTTAAAAAGTTCTCCGACGGTTTGTAATTATTGTACTTTTAAGATAGGCTTTTATGAGTGAAAACATGTTGCTTTTATAGGAACATAATTTCCTATTTTATAGTTTGGATTAGCATTAGATGAACTGAAGAATAGCTCTTAGTGCTACTTGTTAGCTCTCTATGATCCAGTACGCATTCATCCAAAACAAAAGCCTAAATCAAAGTTCTTTGCAGAAAAATGGCCCAGTTCTTGTTTTAAAATGTGGCAAAGTGGTTGGGTTCAGTTCTCTTATTTTACATTTTCTCAGGCATGTGCTTAGATGCTTTAACACTGAAGGCTCTGTTTGACGTTAAAGCTATTTATTCTTTCATTAACCTCTGCTATCTGCTCACATTTTCTTACACTTCTAAGTATTTATTGTATTAAATTAGCTAGAGATGTATCTTAAGTAGAGATTAACTGAGAAATTGGCCAGTGATTGAAATCACTCAGTTTTGGTTTGATCTGCACTCACTGACTGGTCGGTAAGAAACAACTTACTGAGTGCTACTGAGTCACAGTAACAACAATTTTCTGCATGGAAGCCGTTCCTGTGTGAAAGAAACTAAAATGAGCTATTTTACATATCAACAAGGTGTTTAAAATAAAGTCAGAAGCTATGTAGAGTGAAGCATTTCTACGACCACTTAAGAAATTGTTTATTTCAGGCTGCAAAAGAGGACATTAAGCATACAACAGAGTAAAGCAAAGCTGCTTTTGTTAGCATTTCTGTCTAATCATGCAATATGTTGAATTTTAAATTGTTTGTATTCTTGTGGATATCTTATAGTTAAGGTAAGGACTTACATTCTCCAGGGATTAAACACAAAGACAGCTGTCTGATTTATGCTAACAGCACTAATCACTCCAAAATCAATTAGTTTTTTCTGAAAGCCCTTTTTAACTTGGTGTGACGAAGCCTTTATGCCTAATTTAAGTAAGTACGAAGGATCCAAGATCACATTTTGAATGCTTTCCTTCTTGAATCTTCTTGTATTTTGGTTCTTAAATAGAAATTTTAATCGACTAAAATTGATGTGGGCAGCTCAGAGGTTTACAAAATCAACTTAAAAAATTCTGATCGGGGCATTTTACATTTTAGTTCTGTCTTTATCAACAGATAATGATATGAAAGCACTGATTTCTTAGATATAGTTTTGTTTTAAAAAGCTGCACTATTATGTAACAGTTGTTTGTCAAGGTTTTATTACTGAATGTTTAAAATTTGGAGTGAATATATGTTTTAATTTTTCTATATGTTTCTGGAGCTCAACATATCTTCCTTTAGGTTGAAGTTTTCACATTTATGTTTGTGTATAAATTTATGAAAGGAAGATGAAGAGATGAAGTGTCATGTAATAACTCTTGTAATGATTGTTTGGTTTTTACAACAACTTTTAGTTGCAAGTTTGAGTCATACCAAGCAGTGAAAGTTAATGTTGGTAGCTATTAGCATCATGGCTTCAATAGAGATGTATGGAATCTGTCTTTTGCATTTTCCCTAAGTCATTGATAAATGTAAAACGTTGTTTTTTTTTAAATAAAATTACAAATATTTGAAATGATCTAATAGTCAAAATTATCCTTATTCCTCTATTATTTCTGTTTTGCTACAGAATATGTGTTCTTTTGACTAGATTTTTTATTTTATTTTTTTTTATAATGATTGTAAACAGAGTTAAAATTATGTTTTCTGTCAGCAATTAAACTGATTTCCCCATTGCTGATCCTCAAGTAATCAAATATGATAAATATAAATAAATTAATTTGGAACTTTGTATTTTTTTAGGACTTATTTTTTATATTATGTTTATAATGTCAACATTAAGTAAGTGTTTCACCAGCAAATGTTTCACATAAACTCGAGACAAAATCATGCGTCTGCCACTGAAACGCATCGTTGTAGTTTCTCTAGCTTAACACCAGATGGCGCTGTTTACAATGCTGAAGTTTGGACGTCAACACACAGGTTGTTGCAGAGTTGGCAGCGATTTTACAGATTTTGCTCACAGCACAGTCTGACTGGAACTGATAATTCCCTTCTAAACTAGGCATGATTATCTGGCTTTTAGTCAGGAAAAAGCCCAAAGATTAACATAACAAATGTGAAAAGAAACAACATTGTGCATTTCTGAATATTGTCCTGTAGTGGTGTTATGGACTTCCAATATGGGCTTTTACTCGTGATACTCTCAGGTATTTATTCCCATAACAATGTAGCTAATGATGACAGATTTTACGCACTGCACAGTTTATTTTGCTATTAATTTCTTACTGTAAGTAGTCTACAACCTTGTAAACCCAAATACTGTTTTAACGGTAAAACAGTGGAGTAATAGATCAAACAGCATAAATACCAATTACCAACATAGTATTAGTTTTAGGCTTATAAATATGGATGAATTTGGCTATTCTTTATTAGCGATCCAAGACATTAAGAATGTTAAAATATGTGCATGACTGAATATGAATGCTTTAGCCTGCTAGCACAGAAATTTCAGAGCACTCATAGAGGTGACGTCATAATTAAGAAAAACACTTCCCTATATGAGTCATCTCTTTTGTTTAATTACTTTGCAATAGTTGAAATATGTGTTTCCTTTCCTGTAAAGCTTTTAGTCTTTACTTCCAAACAAAATAGTTTTTTTATTATTTCATTTAGTTCAAAGCTTAAAAACAAATGGAAGTTCTCTAACAGGGCTGATAGCATGCATTTTAAAGCACTGATCCATCAGTCACAAATGTATTTAACAGCATGGGTGGTCCTGATGAAATGTTTATGGCTCGCATTTTTCCTCCTGTCCCTCCTCCCCCACATCTTCACAGAACACCGGCTTTTATTTTCCCTTTTAAAATAAATGTTTGTCTTATGATCATCTGAATAATTCAGCAGAAAGGAAGACTTCCATTACTTCCATGTGTCAAAATGGTCTGACTTCTTGACAGACACACTAGTCTGCTTTCCTCTGTGCTGTGTAATGTCACCCACTGATGAATATGCACAAATGTTGACTCTACATTCATGTCACTCACACGTTCAAGTGTTTCTTTTTTTTATGTGCCGGGTTTAAAGAGTTGCAGAGTAAGAACTTCATGGCTCAGACTCCTGACAGGACGTAAAGCCATAACAGTTCAGACTGCAAAGCACCAGTAGTAAAGATATCTTAAAACGTGAAAATAAATTAAACTTTTAATGCAGTAACATTTTCAGCCTCATATTTGAGTGCCTTTATTTTTGAAATCTTGAACAAAACCAAATATGATTGGTTTAAGGTATGTTTTAAATTATGAGTTTGCAATGATATTAAGTAAAAATGTATTTTTGGCCTTTTTACGTCAGAAAAATGGCTCTCAACTTATTCTGATAGGAAGCAAAACTCCCTAAAATAATTTTGTTTGGAAGATCAGGCGTGATGTTGAAGCTAAAGTTGGTGTCTTGGAGTGGGACTGTGTCAAATGAGTCTGAGGCTTGAAGGATTTAATCAGAGTGAGTCATTTTGGCACCCACTCCTATCTTTTTAATCTTTGTTACAGGTCTTTTGCCCATTTGATGGCCCCCACTTCAGGGTTTTCCATTAAGTTTTCAATGAATCACTCCTCTGTCATATCCGGGTCCTTGAGTCTTGCTATCTCTTTGAGAGAACATCTAACATCAGGAAATGAGAAGTGTTATTTTATTTTTCTGAACAAACAAATTAATCCTCTGACGCTCACATTTTTACACAGAAATACTATGAATGAATCAGATTGTTGCATCAGAGAACTTCCTGTAATTTTATATAATTCTGAAACAGAACAAAGATGATAGAAAATATTTGTATTTCCAGTCGTTATTCCATCCATCCATGCCTTATGAAATGTCATGAATTAATAAAAACAGGCTTACAGGTTTACATTTTGAAAGTGGCAGTAAAAAAGGACTAATTTGAATCTGGAAATGTATGAACTTTTAAGTATATTGATGCTCAAGTATATGGTTGATGTTGTGGCAAACACCAGCCTCATGGGAAAACAAATAGGATGAGGCTGGAATCCCAAAACTATTTATGTTTTTATTCAGGATGGCATCTCATATCGAATATTCCCCTACTGACAGAGGATGACAACGATCAGACAATGATGGATATGGCAAAAGACTCCTATTATACTGCAGATAAGCAAACGCTCAGACTATCAAAGTGAAGAATTGCACGCCTTAAGACATTCTGGTGAATGAGCCCCTGACAAAGTTACGTGCAAGGTAATATTATGACTTTGACCTTTTTATTGGGGCCTGCCATAGAAACGTATGGCAGGCACCTATTGTTCTTCACCTAAAAATAACTGCCGCTTCCTATTACCGTTAATGCGGCCCGTACTGCTGCGCCCCCTCACAATATACGTATATATCAAAACGTGCGGCTCGACCCCGTGAGTGGAGCTATTACTTTTGTTGGCATTTCGAGTAACTGTGGCGACATAATTAACAAAAAACGAGCCAAATTCAAGTCAAAACAAAAGACTAACTGACACAAAACTGTGTCAGTTACTCTCAAAATAGACATAGAATTTTGTGTCTCCCTCTGAGCTGCTCTTTGGAACTACAATGACTGAAGGTTAGGACTACAACATGGCGGAACACTCAGTGCCTACAGAAGAGGTCAGAGCTGAATGTAAAAACTACAACATGGCGGAACTGCCTTTAGAATTACTTGTGTTTTAGCCATTATATAACTGATTTAACACAATCACTGTTACACATGGGATTAGATTGGCCATTTAAAATCAAGCTTACTGAAAATTTCAAAATAAAAGTCTTGACAATTTTTACCTCAGGTAATAGCTCTTTTGAGCATTATATAGCTGATTTAACCCAATCACTGTCACACATGGGATTAATTTGGACATTTAAAATTAATCTTTCTTAAAATTTTAAAATAAAAGACTTCACATTTTTTAACATAAGATAATAACTGTTTGGGCTTTATGTGACTGTTTTAAACAAACCAGTGTTACTCATTGGATATGTGTGGCCATTTAATATGAAGCTTCCTGAAAATTTCAAAATAAAAGCCTTGATATATTTTATATCATGTCATTGCTCTTTTGGACATTATATAACTGATTTAACCCAATAACTCTTACACTTGGGATTAGTTTGGCAATTTAAAATTAAACTTACTGAAAATTTCAAAATAAAAGACTTGAA